>CAIGRP010082043.1:0-13814 GCA_903798385.1 Fraxinus cuspidata | reverse complement strand
TTGTGGGCTGCAAAACCAGAAGCAACCAGGGAAATAGAGGTGGTTCGGTTGTGGATGGTGTTGGCGAAAGTGGTGTCGATTGGCGTTGAATGAGCCCGGAATTTGCGTTGATTGGAGCACAATAATTAACATATGGTTTTGGTGGAAACCGAATTCTATTGAAACCATGATTTTATAATTTATTATTGGAGGGAGAAGTTCTATTAAATCCAAATTGGTGGGAGGAGAACGTGCTTGTGAAATTGTGTGAAATTGAAATTTGGCTGAGGGTGAAGAAAAGAAATTAAAAGGAAATATACGGCTTTACTTTCCTTATTTTTTTGTCATAATTATATAGTTTTGTTTTTTTTTTAAATATTTTGTTTCATACATTTACTAGAATATCATTGTTTTGTTACTATTTCCAATAATAATTTACTACTAGATATTGATAATTAAATAAGGATAAACTAAGAAAGTTTTTGAGAAAATTTATTTTTTCAATAACATTAAATTAGATTTCTTAATTCGTGTGAAAAATAAAACAAGTCTACGTAAATGGGTTATATGGAGTAATATTTCCTTTTCTATTTAACTTGGTCCTCATATTTCCTCTTTTATACAAATAAAATCCTCACTAAATTCAAATAAGTCCTCCATCTTTCCATTTTTAACTATCTTTAATTTGCTCAGTTAAAGTCCTTTTCATATATATATATTGTACATTTTCAAACAATCCGGGGTTTTTTCATAATTTAAAGAATCTATACATGCACAAAGTAAGTATAAATTCAATAAAATACTCCAAAACATCCACTATTGATGATCCAATAATTGTAGAACTACACTTATCATTCTCCGTCTAAGTTTCTCAATCCTTCTCTAAATCTTTTTTATTTATTTATTTTATATTTTTAAACTTAAATCGTATTTTAAAACTAAAAAAAAATCTTAAAATTAATTAAATGAGCAATAAATGAGATATTTTATCACTGTCCCACCTTCCAAATATCCTGGAAGTGACGAAGAGTGGGAAGGATCGTGGTGAACTTTACAAAACGAATGCTAAACGTTACTTGTTAAATGACTGTATTAGATATGAAATATTTGTTGGTAAAGAGCTATTAACTTTACCAAAGGAAATATGTCCTTCTTGTACTACAACTTCTTACACATAGTGCTCGATCAAGCATCACTCTTACTACAACATGGAAGATTTGGTGTGGAACGTCCATTCACTGTGTTGCCCTGTCAAGGGTTTTCCTTCACATTTTCTCTGTACCCCCCAGTCAAGTTTGGAGTAAAATGGGTTTGAGGCACTTGTCTCATTTATTTTTTTATTTAAATGAGACGGAGCACCTAAAATTGTCATGTCTCGTCCTGATGCTAAAACTTGTCCCATCCCATTCGACTAAACCAATGAGGTGATGCATTTTTGCATTGTTCGAGGTAGGGCAAGTTCTTTTACCATAGTAACATGCTCGTGACAGAAAAATTTAAAAATCAAGTAGTTTAGGAATATGTTAACATTATTTTGAAATAAACTTTTCTAACAAAACACAATAATAGAAGGACATACCCAATTTGAACTTTTTTAAACACTTTTGACAAATAATATTATGCTTACAGTCAATTACCTTAGTATAAATTTTAAGCAATTAAAATGTTTTTTTCACTATATAGTCATTCTCAACAACCAATGGTATAGTAGTTAAATGTTGAAAATTATTTTGATGCCAAATTAGAATTGGTAACCAGGTTGTTGTCAACTTCAACGACTAAAACTATATAGTCGTACGTGGAATGTCACCTTTAACAACTAGCTAGTACTAGTCGTTGAATGTTGAATTTTTCTCTACTTCCAACAACGAGATTCGATTAGTTGTTGTTTTACTATATTAACGACTAGAAATTGTGGTCGTTTATATTATTTGTATTTTGAACAACCAATTACGTAGTCGTTGAATACCAATAGATATTTTGGCGGATTTCTTGATTTGACGTCCACTCTCACCAAATTAATTTAGACGTAGAAAATATAGAATTAATGACAAAAGTTTTGATCGTATATTTCCAACTAATTCGAAATTCAATTGTTCACCATCTATGTTCTACAAACTTATCCTTTAATTGTTAACAATAGTTTTTAACAACAAAATTGATTTGGATGTTGAAATATTAGTGGTAAGATATCATTTTTCCTGTAACGAGTTTAAGAAGCATGCTTCTCTTATAAGTTGGATTTCTTGAATGCAACTTTGGTTAAAACCGGTGATCAGCCAATTTAATAATTTTGTTTCAAACCTTCAGTTAGAATGTAAAAATATTATTATTTATTCAAGTTTCATTGGCATCATAGTTGCGTATTCACTGAAAACAAAAAAAATCCTTTGAAAAGGTGACACTTTAACCTTCCGCTTGAACTGACATTGAAAACATGCACTCTTGTTTTGTCTTTGGATCACTTTACTAGTAGTTTAAATTATTCTTGAATAGTTTGAATATCCAGTCTGATAATAAATTTGATTTTGTGATAAATGATCACAGATAAAACTTTATTAAAGAAAAAATTTGAAATTTCTTTAGGACCTCTTACTTCCCAAATAGATCCTCATACGTCTATATAATAAAATCCTGATGACCTGATTTATAAAGAATTCACAAGACTAAATTTGGACTTATTGTTAGTCTTAGCCACTAGACATGTCATATTTCATAACAGATCAAGATTCATTTTTATATGCTCTATCGTTTCCACATAAAAGTGTTACGTCCAAAGTTGTAATTAGGAATTTTTATATTTATAATTGGCAATTTCCGTATTCAAAATCATAAATTATTGAGTAGTAATTAATGCAAAATAGGAGTCATTGAGTTGTAATTATAGTTAAAATAGTTTGGGGTTGGTAGAGTCCTAAAAAGAGTTGAAGAAATTAAAAAAAAAATAATAATAATAATAAAAGAAATAGAGTAATGATCGCTCGATGGACATGCGTTGAGCGCTCAAAATAGGAATGCAGGTGCTTGGCGCTCAAGTGGCGTATGTATCCAAGAACAATTCAAATTCGATTTTAATAATGCTGACTTTCAATCGTATTTCATCCCGAACATTGTCCAATATAAATATACAAACCATGAAACGTCCCAAGGTATAATGAGTCATTATTTCATTATAGAGATCACGTTATTCGAGATCAAAAACACATTTCATGGATCTCTTGATTCAACCACATTCTCAATTGTTCATATATTCATCCAAAACATTATTCCAATATTGATTGACCCCTTTATTTAGTCAAAAGATTAACATTTGAAGAACAAATCCATATTTCAATATATCTTGCCTCAATCAACATATCAAAACACAAAAAATTAAATTAAATAGATCAAACACTAATACGAAAAACCCTACCTTCTTCAATAAGTTTTCGGAGTCTTGAAGTTTGAAAAGAGGCACTTAGAGTTCCAGCGCTACGGAACGAGTTCTAGTGAAGAATGAGGTTCATTCTTGGTAATCCAACGGAGAGACTAACTGTAGTTTAACTTTTCTAATGGATTGTTTACTGACAAGTTTGCCCAGAGATTTTTGGTCATGTGAAGTGGTTTTCCTCCATCATCAATTCTTAGTGTTATTTACTTTATTTTCTGTTACTTTTGATTTGATTGTTTAAATTGCTTGATTCACACATGGTTTAATTGGATTAATAAAATTTAATTATTTAAAAATATTAATAAGTGACTTATTTCTTCTTCTTCTTGTTTTAATTTCGCATTTGGGTGTTCAGCTAATTTGACTTTCAAAAAGCAATTGAAAGAACATTGCACCCAACCGCCCAAGTTGTTAAAATAATATATATAAAAATAAATATTCCTTTTGTCATTCTCAAGTCTTGCGTCTTCCGCTGAGTCGAATAATGAGTCAACCTCTCAGGAATCTTAATTTAATCCGTGTAATTTGTCCAATATCATCTATCAATCGAGAAGCATCTGCCATTTTCTCGTTTACAACTTACAAAAATCATAAACGCCGTCATGGCTTCCAACACCACCAATGAATTGCACATCGACCTCTCTCCCGTTATCAAAGTCTACAAAGATGGAACAGTGGAGAGGCTGATGGGCACGCCCAATGTCCCGCCGTCGCCAGAAGACCCAACCACCGGTGTAGCCTCCAAGGACATTGTCATTTCACCGGAGGTAAAAGCCAGACTATACCTCCCCAAGCTCACAGACCCTAACCAAAAACTCCCCGTTTTAATCTACTACCATGGTGGTGGATTTGTAATTGAGTCCCCCTATTGTTTGTTCTTCAACCGTTTAACTCACATTTTAGCCGCAGAAGCAAAAGCTCTAATCATTTCTGTCCAATACAGGCTCGCCCCCGAACACCTTCTACCTATAGCCTACGAAGATTCATGGACTGCCCTTCAATGGGTGGCGTCTCACGTTATTGCAAATGCTAGTATCGAAAAGGAACCATGGGTTACTAAACATGGAGATTTTGGTAAATTGTATATCGGCGGGGACAGTGCAGGTGCCAATATAGCGCATAATATTGTTCTCCGTGCTGGGGTGGAACCTTTGCCTGGGGATGTGAAAATCTTGGGTTTATTTCTATCTTTTCCATATTTCTGGGGATCAAAACCAGTTGGGTCGCAATCAAAAGAAGATATGACTGGTTTTGCATATAAAGTTTGGATGTGTATATATCCATCAGCTCCGGGTGGGATTGACAATCCGATGATCAATCCAATGGCGGAGGATGCTCCGAGCTTATCGGGGCTGGCGTGTTCAAGGCTGCTGGTTTGTTTAGCAGAGAAGGATGCATTTACTCCTATAGGAATTCTATATGCTGAGTGTGTGAAGAAAATTGGGTGGAATGGTGAAGTGCAGCTGGTGGTGGTTGATGGAGAAGATCATTGCTTTCATGTATTTGATCCTCACACTGAGAAAGCAAAGGATTTGATTAAGCAATTGGCTTCTTTTATTTCATGATGAGATTTTTACAGCTTTTGGAATATGTATTCACATTTCAGCTTGTGGTTTAGTTTTTGTTGAACAAGTTGTGGTCATACTTATGCAATTTTACCTTTTTATGTGTATCTTCATTTTACTTATGCAATTTTACCTTTTTATGTGTATCTTCATTTAGAAGTAAATAAGAATGGCTTTTGCTGATTGTCCGGGATTAAATCCCGGGATTAGTAGCACGGTTCGATAAGAATATTTTTTTCTTTTATTTTTCTTTTTCTTAGAGTAGAGTAGAGTAGAAAATAAATTATTTACTTTTAAATGAGTTTACTTTTGACTTTTCCTTTGCTTTTAGCCCCACTCCCACTCCCCCCTCCACAAATAAAGAAAATAAACACTTTTTCTTCTTCTAATATTTTATATTAGGTTCCCACTGACTATTCAATTTAACTATTAAAAAAAGAACGAGTTTGGTTGTTTACCTTTCAAGAGCCAAATGCTCCTTCCATTTGCACTTAAAAAATGATGACATTTTATATAAATGATATATCTCAATTCTCCACTTCTTATATGGTTGAAATCATATCCAAATATTTTAGACATTAACATTTAAAAATATATCATAATTAAAAATGAGGGAAAGAAAGAGAGAGAGAAAAAAAAAAGTTGGAACAAAATGAAACGTCAAAATAAAGGGTTTGGTAGGAACGTGCAAAAAATTTAAAAATTTTTAATTATGCTCTCAAACTGTTAGAATTTACGTATGACGTCTAATACTAGGAATTTGTATGAATCAATAATTAAGAAAATAGAAGCAAGCAAGAACATAACATACTATAACGATTAGTTGATTCCCCCATAAATATCAAAAAAAAAAAATCAATAGTTGAGCAATGCTCCAATCATTTTGTTTAATTGAAAAACTAGACTCAAGACGACTAGCTAACTAATCTATATAAGAAAATCCTAAACTTGCAAGAACCTAATTGTCCCTATGTATCACAAACTTAGGGGTGGTCATTGGGTGGTTTGATTCAAATATTTGGAGAGCCGAAATCATCCATTTAAACTTCAATTATTTTGTAAATGAAATCATTCTTTCCATGTAATTTTTCAATTTCAGTTCGAAGAGATCGCTTCTAGTTAAAATATCCACTCCTACTTAAATTGCAAAAATGATAATAAAAATAACATTTCGAAAACAATTATATAAATTAATAAAATTCGATCGTTCTTTCACAGTTGAAGAAGATTGCCCTCAAATTTTGAACTGTGTCTCTAGCCGAAGTCTTATAATGACATCAATGGAGCAATCGACAATAGTAACCAGGTTGCACGAGCGTACAACAACCTCAATTCCTATAGCAAGCAAAGATTTGTGGACCATCGCCTTGCTTCTCTAATACATATATCATTTTTATTATTGAATTGTTGCCGTGATTCATGTCAACATCTCTAAAAGTTATATACCCCCACATGGAGTTATTTTTATGAGTTATACTACAAGTATAGAAGAGTTTCACATATTATTTTTACAAATCACATGTATCGCTTTCTGGTTCTGTGAAGAATTCCTTGTACGCAAGGAATTGTTCTATATGTTTTCATTTGTAGGGTGTCAAAGCAAGCAACCGTAATCACATCACCTGTTATGAATTTCAGATCGCAAGATAATGACGATAATAAAGTAAAGATGAAGAAAATAAGAACACAAAATTTTTAGAGGAAAATAATCCACTATGATCAATAGTTTTGTTTTTACAATATTAAAATTTCAATAATCTCAATTGAAATCTAAGCAACCAATCTCTCTATATGTTGTTGAATATGTAGATAATGTTTTTCTTGGATTGTTCTCTATAAAAATCGTGCCATATATATATAAACCATAGAGGTAAATTGTAGGAGAATAGGAGTCCAAAGTCACGTCAAAAAACGAAAACGAGTTTGGGCCGGACAAGCCTGTCACTCGAGCGAAAGGCGAGCGACAGCCCCTCGCTCGGGCGATGGGGCAGCGACGAACTCTCGGGTTATTTTCCACCGGACTTGCTCGAGTGGCCAGCTAGCGCTAGGTTAGCGAAAATGCTGCGACTTTTTCCTCAGGTCCATAATTTTGATCTATTCAAGACCACTCAAATTTACACTCCAATTCCTCCTAGAATTTGGGTCAAATCACTACAAATCTCCACCTTGAACCAAATTCAAACATAAGGAATTTCAAGTCACAATTCCATCAATAAACACAATTTCTCCTCTTCCAAACAATCCCCAATTGACTAAATCAAAGACAAACATCCACTAAGTTCAAGCAATGTTCAAACTTAGTAATAAGAAGTGTTTNAATTTCTCCTCTTCCAAACAATCCCCAATTGACTAAATCAAAGACAAACATCCACTAAGTTCAAGCAATGTTCAAACTTAGTAATAAGAAGTGTTTTTGTCATCATATCAACAGGATTATTACCGGTATCAACCTTGCTTATTACAATATCACCACGAGTAATCACATCACGCACAAAATGATACATTGCATCAATGTGCTTAATCCTCTCGTGAAACATCTGATCCTTAGTCAATAAAATTGCGCTCTGACTATCACAGAATACTATAGATATCTGCAAGTCTTCACTGATTTCACCAATCAATCCTCTCAGCCACATAGCCTCCTTACATGCCTTGTAATGACCATGTATGCTGCTTCTGTTGTAGACAAAGCTACTGTATTTTGCAAAGTAGCTTTCTAACTGATAGCACAGCCTCCAAGGGTAAACACATACCCTATAAGTGATCTCGTCTTATCAAGATCCCCTACATAATCTAAATCCACATAATCAATTACTTCATCTAAATTTCTGCTAAAATGCAAACAAGCATTTGAAGAGTCCCTCAAGTATATGAAGATCCACTACACTGCTTTCTAATGTTCCTTGCTAGGATTAGCCATGTAACTGCTAACTACATGTGCCAAATCAGGTCTTGTACAAACCATAGTATACATGAGCAAACCAACTGCAATGGAGTAAGGAACCCGAGACATATAATCAATGTCTTCATCTGACTGTGGACACAAGTTAGATGATAGTTTGAAGTGAGCAGCCAATGTAGTACTGACAGCCTTAGCTTTCACCATATTGAATCTTTCAAGCACCTTCTCAATGTACTCCTTCTGACTCAAATACAATCNTGAAGTGAGCAGCCAATGTAGTACTGACAGCCTTAGCTTTCACCATATTGAATCTTTCAAGCACCTTCTCAATGTACCCCTTCTGACTCAAATACAATCTACCAGCCTTTCTATCCCTCAAGATTTCCATGCCAAGAATATTCTTCGCTACACCCAAGTCCTTCTTGTCAAACTCCTTGCTGAGTTGTAATTTTACTTTGTTGACATCTGCTTTATCCTTGGCTGCTATGAACACATCATCAACATATAATAACAAATATGTAGTTGATCCACAACTTTTCTTTCTGAAGTACACACAGCTATCATAATTACATCTATCAAAATCATGAGTAGTCATGAATGAATCAAACATTTTATACCACTGCCTTGGTGACTACTTTAATCTATACAAGGAATTCTTCAACAAATACACATAGTCTTTCTTCTCTGAATCTATGAATCCCTTTGGTTGTTGCATGTAGTTACTCTCCTCAAGTTCTCCATGTAATGCTCAAGCTCTAAATCATTCTTAGCAACCACTCCAAGTAAAGCCCGAATAGAACTATGCTTCACAACTGGTGAGAATACATATGTGAAATCAACACCCAGAATCTAACTGTAGCATTTTGCCACAATCTAGCCTTGTATCTAGCATCTTCAATCCCATATGTGCCTTCCTTTCTTTTGAACACCTATTTACAACGAACCAGCTTTTTACCTTTAGGTAATTTCACCAAGTCACAAGTATTATTTTTGTTCAATAACTACATCTCATTCTGCATAGCAATCATCCATTTGCTGGAATCACTGCAACAGATTGCCTCTGAATATGTAGCAGGCTCCTCAATGGAATCAATATCTTCAACCACACTTAATGCATAAGCTATCAAATCTGCTTCCACATATTTCTATGGAGGTCTATCTGTCTGTGAGGTCTATCCTTAGCTATTGAATACTGTGGTGCTGGTGGTGTAGACAAAGAATGCAAGATATTACTTTCTGTCAACCTCAAACTGGGTTGATCTGTAGTAGAATGTTATACAAACTCTTATTGTTCCTCTATACCAACTTACAATTCCACCTGAGTTGAATAATTATGTTCCTCAATTTTATCAGAATCCCCAAGAGGTGAACCACGAACCATAGCAAATTCATCAAATACTATATTCCTACTAACAACCACATTTCTGGTCTCGGGACACCACAACTTATACCCCTTCACGCCTGATTTATAACAAGAAAGATGCACTTCTAGACCTAGGATCCAACTTCCCATTATCCACATGAGCATAAGCTGAACACCAAAAAATTTTCAAATCAGAATAGCAAGAAGGTTTACCAGACCATACAACTTCTGGTGGCCTTTTATAACTGAGGGTGAGTGATTAATCAGAAAACAAGTTGTAGTAGTAGCTTCAGTCCAAAAAGATTTAGGTAACCCATAATTTGAAAGCATACAACGAACATTTTCCATCAAGGTTCTGTTCATCATTTCTGCCACACCATTCTGTTGAGGAGTTCCAGACACTGTCAAGTATCTCAAGATGCCTTCAGCACTGCAGAAGCTATTGAATTCACCTGAGCAAAACTCCAACCCATCATCAGTGCGTAGACATTTCACTTGCTTTTCAATCAGCTTCTCTACCAATGTTTTCCACTCCTTGAAGGTCCCAAACACATCATTCTTCTACTTTAAGAAGAATACCCAAACTTTCCTGGAAAAGTCATCAATTACTGTCAACAAGTAATAATAGCCTCATTTAGATGGTACCATGGCTGGTCCTAAAAGATTTGAATGGATATATTCAAGTGTTCCATTCGTGTTGTGTCTTCATTTAGTAAATCTGACTTTCTTTTGTTTCCCAAAGGCACAATACTCACAAAGCTCTATTTTGCTGGTCTTCAGTCTATCAAGAAGTCCCATGCTACTCAACTCCGCCATTCCATTCTCTCTCATATGTCCAAGCCGCATATGTCAAAATTTTGTAACTTTATCATTTGTCAAATAAGAAGTAGAAACTGTTTCATCCTTAATTACTGTAGAACAGTACAAACTGTACAGTTCTGTAGAGTTTTTATGCCCCTTCATGACAACAAGAGCGCCCTGGCTCACCTTCAAAACTCCACCTTCAATAATGTATATGTAGCCCTTTGAGTCAAGTGCACTCAAAGATATGAGATTCCACTTCAGTTTTGGAATATGTCTTACATATGTAAGTGTTCTAATAGCCCCGTCGAACATTTTGATTCTGACTATGCCAACTCCGACTATTTTACAAGGCGTGTTGTTTCCCATAATCACAGTACTTCTCATAACTCCTTCATATGTAGAAAACTAGTTTCTGTTAGGACACATATGAAAAGTACAAGCCGAGTCAAGAACCTATTCCTAACAAGGTTTAAAATCTCCATCACAAATCACAAGAAGCTCTCCACCACTTTGCTCATCTACCACAACATCAGCCTCCGATGTATTAACATGTTGCTTCCCTTTCTTAATAGCACCTGCAACTTTATTTCTATTTTTCAAGGCTTAACAATCAGCTCTAATATGCCCTTTTTTCTTACAGTAATGACAGGTATTCTCAACATGTCTAGACTTCGATCTGCCCCTCATATTTCTGCTTAGATTCCTATCTTGATTCCTCCCATGCACAACCAAGCCTTCAGCATGATTTCCAGATCCTCTAGCAAGATGCCTTACCTTCTCCTTAGATGGTAAAGCATCATAGACCTTTTCCACGGTGAGAGTATCCCGACTATAGAGAATAATATCCCTAAAAGTTACATATGATGGTGGCAGCAAATACGACAACATCAAAGCCCAGTTTTCCCCGTCATACTTAACCTCTAATATCTCCAAATCAGCTACGGTTTCTTTGAATATAGTTAAGTGATCATCCATGACACACCTTCAGACATCCGGTGAGAATACAAGGGCCGTTTCAAGTGTAGCTTGCTAATCAAGCTCTTTGTCATGCAAAGTTGCTCCAACTTCAACCACAATGCAGCGGAACGTTTCTCCTTAAGAACATCTTGAAGAATCTGATTCGAAAGATGTAGATGAATTTGAAATTGAGCTTTCCTATCTCTACACCGCTTTTCATCCTACGTCCAGTTAGTAGGCATCCTATCAAAACCAAGCAAGACTTTCTTCAAATCTATCTGCGCCAACACCACTCGCATCTTCACTTGCCATAATGTAAATCTCGTGTTTCTATCCAACAGAATGTCATACTTCATTGTCGTCATGCGAAACAATCAACCTCGCACTCTGATATCACTTGTTATGAATTCCGGATCGCAAGATAATAACGATAATAAAATAAAGATGAAGAAAATAAGAACACAAGAATTTTAGAGGAGGAGAATCCACTATGATTAATAGTTTTTGTTTACAATATCAAAACTTCAATAATATCAATTGAAATCTAAGCAACCAATCTCTCTAAATGTTGTTGAATATGCAGAGAATATATTTAGAATGTTTTTCTTGTATTGTTCTCTATACAAGTCGTGCCATATATATATATATAGCGAGAGGTGAACGATAGCCTTTCGCTCGAGCGATTGGGCAACGACGGCGGGCGATGAACTATCGGGTTGTTTTCCATCGAACTTGCAAGAGCGGCCAGCTAGCGCTAAGCTAGCGAAAATGCGGCGACTTTTTCCTCTGGTCCATAATTTTGATCTTTTCAAGACCACTCTAATTTATACTCCAATATCATCTAGAATTTGGGTCAAATCACAACATCACCTACCATATTTATATCCATCCAGCTTTGTATAGAGTGCTTTAATGGTAGTTATCAAATATTGTTGCCTTCTAATTTGTCTATTCCTTTCATATTAACCTCAAAATAATGAATAGAATTATGCTAAGTGTATATTCATGGTGTATACTTTTTTTGGACATTGTGTGTTAATTAAAAAAACGTTGGGTGGGAAAGCGATTTAAAAAAAAAAAATAACTATCTTTTTTGTAGAGAGTGATTTAATGATAGTTACCAATAGTAACGCGTCCTCACCTCACAATAATGAATAGAATTATGCTAAGTGTATATTTCATGGTGCACCTTTTTTGACATTTTGTGTGAATTAAAAGTGTTGGGCAAGAAAGTGGGTTTTTTTTTTTTAAATTGTCTAATCATGTGTCGACACGTTATACAATGTCAAAAATAATGTAAAATAACATGCCCATGTAGTATAATCGTAATGAATAATGGGTAATGCTAAATTCCAAATTTTGGTAAGCAAGACCTCAGGATTACCGAAAGCAAACTTCTTATTTCCAATTATTTTGGTTAAGAATTTGGAAGGCTTCCAATGCAAAGTAATTTATGCTTCTATCTCCTTGGCCATCCAACATCGCTGTTTTCTACTTCGATAATTGAATTAGCTATTTTTCTATTAGATTTGACAAAACCTAGCATATCTTGATGTTTTTGTCACACTAATTCGTCAAAGTGCTCCTCGAGTATATCTCCAGAGACATCAAAAATTGATGGACCATTATAACATTTACCTAAGTCGTCCATCAATTAAGATTGAAACTTGAAAGGGACAAAAGGATAATAGTCACCGCTAAAATCCTCCTCCATGACTGACTTTATAGGGGTTGTTACACCATCATAACATTTACCTAAGTCGTCCATCAATTAAGATTGAAACTTGAAAGGGACAAAAGGATAATAGTCATCGCTAAAATCCTCCTCCATGACTGACTTTATAGGGGTTGTTACACCACTTGCAGCAACGACTCTGCACTATCGATCCCTACAGTCATCTCCCTCACATTGACCGCCTTCAATGGCACCCAACAATACCATTGTTGGGCCTTCAATATATCCATCTGTTGCTCTAGCAGATTGATTCACTAGTAAATATGTATCATGTCCTCTCAGTAAGTTAATCCATCCAAGAAGGCTTAAAAGCCTACGTAGGAAAAAGCTTAAGCTCTTGTTTGATTTACATATAACCAAGTAATTAAAATTAATAAAATACTGCACATTAATTTATTAGATTATAATCACTGGAAATTATACAAACTCAGACTATAATTACTAGCTTCAAAAATTTCTCTAATTTTTTTTTGTAACTGAACATAGAAATTGCCAAGACACGTCACTGTTAATTGCCAAGATTACTTTTTTTTATATGTATCTTCATTTATAAGTAAATAAGAATATTCTTTTATCTTTTATTTTTCTTTTTCTTAGAGTAGAGAATAAGGCCCTGTTTGAAAACACCTCTTTTCCATGGAGAATGAAATTCCATTTTCCAACTTTTGGCTTGTTTGATACCATAAATTTACCTTGGAAAACATTTTCTAGGCATGCTACACACGTGCACCATTTTCCAACTTTTGGATGAACTGGATTTCCCACCTTTTTGGTGGGAAATCTGATTCCAGCTTTTCAGATTTTTTTTTTTTTTAAACAAATTTTATAACCAATTGTAAAAAAAAAAAAATTTACTTTGGACAATTTCTATATAAAACAAAATCAAACGAACACTAAACTTTGATGAAAAAATGATTTTCTAGGAATTTTTTTTTATTTTTTACTTTTTGGCAATGGTAACAAATTTCATAACCAATTGTAAAAAAAAATTCATTTTAATGGATAATTTTCATGTAAAATAAAGTTAAACGTGAACAAAAAGATTCAAAATTTCAAAATTTTTTCGGGGTGGAAAATTA
>CAIGRP010082040.1:0-13144 GCA_903798385.1 Fraxinus cuspidata | reverse complement strand
AGATATTAATTAGTTAAAATTAAATTTTGCTATTTGATTAAGGGTATTAGTAGCTTTAACTTGATCGATACATAGTTTTCGTGAGTTCAATACTCTACACATCATTATATTACTTGTTCACGATCCCGTTCACTTGTGAGAAATCAAACGATCAAGTTTTTGTCAAAATACAAATCATAAATGTAGAGAAAGCGAAATCCTCAAGAAATTTTAACTTTGTAAGCCATCTATGCCACCATATAAACATTTCATTAAGAAACCTTTGATCTATATGTGTTTCTACGGACTAATTATCAGTAGCCTCTTCGAATAATGTCAAAACAGATTTATCAACAAAATATGATCAATTCTACAACAGCACATTGATACACAACTATGATCTCTAGGTAAATTGGACAGTCACCAATGCTTTGATAAAACTCATAATCCGATAACATAACACTTTGTTTTCATTTGTTCCTCCATCATCACTCCCAGCGACATCTTCTCCATTGCACTTATTTACTAACTACGTGTGCACAATTTCCTCCATGTAATCAGGATTATCCAACACTTGGGTTTCACCAACGTGATTCAACACCGAGTTTCTCGGTTTAGTTTCACAAATTGAGCCTCAAATGCATCTCCCACGGGACAAGTATCATCAATAGTATATTGCAGATGTTGAAACTCATCAACACAATCATCTCTAAATACAGAAAAATAACTTTAAATCCAGGTGTTTCCAATTGAAATTTTAATGAGATTCATTAAAATATAGCTGTCCTTGTTTGTTCGTAAGGAAAAAGCCAAAAAAAGTTTATGTTAAATGGACTAAAATTGTTAACTCCTCCATGTCCTCCATTGACGTCGTGTTTTGCCACGTCATTTTTTTCATTCGTCAAGTGAAAATTTTTGTCTAACTGTACAAGAATTGTCTATGGTGAGTACTGAGTAAATTAATGAATAGTTCAATGAGCACAAAATAAACATGAATAAAGTTCTGTAGAAACTCATTTAATTAATTCTAGGTTTTTCATCGAAATAAAAGGTTAGGGAAATTCCATGGAATTTTGCGTAATTCCCTACTATCTTAAAAGAGCCAACTCGCTGTTTACTAGTCATTTCAGAAGTTTTTTTCCAATCCCTGTTCATCCATATCCATCCTCTACTATTCATCCAAGGCTTAAGGGTAATTTGGACTTTTTCCTACCATGCCCACAATTGTTGACTTTATTACAACCCTATTTGCTCCTGAAGAGGAAAAAAAGGCAAAAGGCAACTTTTTTCACATGTTTTGCTAACGAAATCAATTCGAACTTCACTAGGTTAATTCTCCATCGACAGTGAGGATTTTGCACAAAATTTCTGTGTTGAGCTCAAAATTGCAAAAAAAAAAAAAAAAGCCTTATACTTTCCTCTTGACGACAACGTTTTCCACACCTTCTCTGCTTCAGCCCACAACAACTATTTTATCTTCCGGTCTTCGAATTTCCTACTGCAAGCATAAGAAGACTGCGATGATTTGTACAAGATTTTCTAAAATTTGTGTTACACTCAGGAAATCAGTTTAAACCAAAAACTGACCTTCTGGGTTGCAAGAGCTGGTACAAAATTGCGAGATAAGTTACAGTTTTCTCTTTTGAACTTGTGTGGAAGTTTTCCAAGCCCGCAAATGTTTGAAAGACGACCTGAGGTATGTGTATTCTATATTCCCAAAAGACATCCAAAAGAAATTTCGTTTAAAACATGGAACTTGCTTGCCAGTTTCATTTATTNAGTTACAGTTTTCTCTTTTGAACTTGTGTGGAAGTTTTCCAAGCCCGCAAATGTTTGAAAGACGACCTGAGGTATGTGTATTCTATATTCCCAAAAGACATCCAAAAGAAATTTCGTTTAAAACATGGAACTTGCTTGCCAGTTTCATTTATTTCTATTACTTTTGTACGTATGCAAACGAATCTTATTTCCACTTAGGAACATAGTTATATGTGCTAATAGCCTTCTTCGATTTCTGTTGGTTGCTTCCAGACTCAACTATTCCATAATTTAGTATATTGTTGTGATGGATGTTCCGAATATATGTTCGGATGGAGTTACTGGTTCTTTCAACTTAGAAATAATGTCCTCTCGCCAACAACAAACCCAACGGCAAAGAGAGCGACGAAATTGACTTCGTATTGGATGCACTGATCATCGCAAAAAAAATAGGAGATCCTATGTCATCTGGACACAATAATTCCGATACTCCTATGTCAGCCGGACATAATAATTCCAATCCTATGCGAATGCAGCATTCTATAATGAATCATGATTTTGAAGATTCTGAAGCTTCTACTTCAAACCAAGAGACTCCCAATATTTGCACATCTGCATTTCAAAGTAGTTTTATTGTATTGAATATACCAACCACTTCATACGTATTACCTACATGTGATATTTGTAGACATTGTGATGAACTATACAGCTTATTTACATCCAAAGAACCCAAAAATATGGAATTCAAAAAGATTGCAAGAGGATATAATAACCATTTTGCTTTCACTTCATTCGGTGTTAAATATGACAAAAATCTATTTAAAGCTTACAAATGTATTTACACATTCATGATTCAAGGAAAGATATACCATTATGTAAATGAACTTATCCTACAGGACAATAAGCCTTCTTATATGCAGTTTTTTTTTTGTGACACAGATAATGAACATAAAACACGTATGGAAATTTTAAAAAACTATGTCCAATGTACCTTGATTGTTTTAATTGAAATTTTGAAGGTAAATTCATATAGTAGATTCTTCATGTCTTTAAGTGATATTGCTAAGTTGCAAGACCATGAAATACACATAAGATACGATCAAGGACTTGATCAACGAGTCTTTAACACTCATATAGTATCTTAAGTAGCTGCTGTATGGGTCGAAGACGATGAGAATGCTAATGTTTGCATTCATGACATTATTATATATGGTCATTCTGATGATACACAGAGTTCATTATTATTACATTTGCAATGACCACAAACAAAGCATAAGGTCAAACACTTGAATTTGTGGGTTTGGATCTACCTGAACCAGTTTTTTGTCACAGTCAACTTTATGTAGCATTATCAAGAGCTAAAACAAGCAAATGTTTAAAAGTTTTACTCAAACCATCAAGCACTGAAAGTATGCACAGTAGATGTATTAAAAATGTAGCGTACAAAGAAATTCTTTCATTCATACGTGTCAGAGGTATAAATATTTTGTAAGTATTTTTCCCACACATCTTATCCACTATTTAGGAACATGAACGTTGTACAAATTTATTTACACGACATTTCATAGATTACTAAACAGCGACATATGATGGTATAATTTTCCTTCCTATGTTTATTTATATGTGTATCTCTTCATTCAGATTTTTCTTTTAATTGTTAGTTAGGAGTATTTCGTTTCAGATGACATATAGATTTTGTTCATTTATATGAATTTTTGTTATTTTTCTTCAGCTTTGCCCTCTCTTCATGAATATGAAAGGGAAAACGAAATTAACTTATTTAACCCCAATGGAATAACCGCACAGCTCGTGGATAACACTCTCCCAGAGTAAATGGGACGAACTCTATGCCGTGCGCGGAGAGCATCTTCGCACTAGTGGGGAAGGAATCCACGCAGCACAGAGACCATCTCCACGCTGCACGGTGCACTTCCCAGAGTTCCAACTCCACGCTGCGATTTTCTAAAAAACATTACTTTTATATTTTTCAAATTACTAATTTATTTCTTTTTTTAATTAAAAATTAAACATTTCGTTATTCTACTTAATTAAATTTAGGTGATAAAAAAATTTCAGTTATTGATAATTTGATAAAAATTACAAAAGCTCGTATTCGTTTACAAATCATATTAGTTTTTGAAAACATTCAATTCTATTATTTATTAATATTTACAATTTTTATACTTGAATTCAGAATATAAAAAACACAACTTCATTCCATACATACAAAAAAAGAAGTCAATCCCCACTTAAAAACACAATTTCATTCCATATATACAGTTCTTGTTTAATAAATTTATACATATTTAATATTTAATAACAAATATTTCTAATATTTTTTCCACTGCCCCCAATGACCTGTTAGTACTAAATATTTAACTTCATATATATTTAATACTAGATATTTTCAACGACATGTTAACTTCCCTTCGCATAATAGATATTTTTAAACTGATACGTGGCTATTAACAATTTCATTCACAATTAAGCTTCATAACTTATTTACTAATAATTTGATATACCACCATAATTAATTTGTTCATAAAACTTATTATTAACTTCAATATTATTTTGTAGTTTAATTACCTTGATCTTCTTCTCATTTTAATCTGCATAACTTCAATACACACACCAATATACAAATTCAAATATTACTTCACCAAATTATAAAGTCTTCATCATAACATCTTCATTTCGTTTAAATAAATTATAAATTCACATTCCAGTTATTATTTATTTCTCTTATGAAAAATCCATTTTTGCCAACCCATTCTTCACTTCATCATATCTTAGCACCATGAGTTTTTTTTAACTATCAAAGCATTTTAAACACTCCATAAAAATTCTAAAAAAATAAAAAATCAATTTTTTCTTCTATTTTTAAAATGACCAGTTCCTTTTATTTTCATTTTTCTAAACTATAAAATTAAACATTTTCACTCTGTTGAAAATTGCTTCCATCTATTTTAAACACATTAAAAAATTTTACTTTTATATTTTTGAAATACTAATTTATTTCTTATTTTTTCGCTGAAATTTAAACATTTTGTTATTTTATTTAATTAAATTTAGGTGGTAACTTTACTTACATTCAATCATTAATAATCTAATTAAAAAACATTGATAAAATTACAAAAGCTCACATTTGTTTACAAATCATATTAATTCTAGAAAACATTCAATTCTGTTAGACATTAATATTTACAAGTTTTATATTTTAATTCAGAATATAAAAACCAGCAAAGAGAGAATTCCATCCCCACTAAAAAACACAACTTCATTCTACACATATAATTATTGTCTTATAAATTTATATATATTTAATATTTAATAACAGATATTTTCTACCAAATGATAACAATAAATATTTTTTTAACCGCCCGATGCCATGTTAGTGCTCGATACTTAACTTTATATATATTTAATACTAGATATTTTCTACGACATACTAATTTTCCTTCGCACAATAGATCTTTTTAAACTGACTCGTGGTTATTAATAATTTTCATTTACCACAATTAAATTTCATAATTTTTTTTAAAAACTGCCAACGCATTTTAAACACTCCATATAAATACAAAAAAATATTCAAATTTCTCTTCTATTTTCAAAATTACCAGTTTCTTTTATTTAATTTTTCTTAACTATAAAATTAAACATTTTCACTGTGTTAAAACTTGCCTCTATCTATTTTAAACACATAAAAAATTGTAAATTCCATTGTTTTAATTAATTTTCTACTTGTAACCTTATAATATTTTAAACAAAATAATAACATTTGAAACATAGTAGATACAATTTCAATTTTCACTAATTTAATATTTTAATAACACTTAATACATACAAAATACATGACATATAGATTTTTATTCTTCGTGCAGATGTCATTGGTGTTGCTATAGAAGTTCGACAAAAAGGGATTATCTAGACTCATTTTGGTACCCAAGTCAGTCTCCAAGATGTTATATTGATAAAAACAAATTTTCAGACATTGATATTAACTCTATGGGTCCTTTCGTTGAAAGAGAGTGCATAACCATTGTTCAAAACCTACCAACAAAACCTGTGCTATGGGCTAAAAATCTTAATGCTTATTCTTTTAATGGTAACTGCAACTGCAACTTCAACATACGCTTTCGTTTAAAATAATACAAACAAAGCTAAAAAATAAACATAATAATTATTATTGTCTTCCTTTTACAGGCATCACACTCTCTACTAAAATCCATAGTAACATTTTCATTAATGCTGATTCATTAGCTGTGGCAGACTACAAAGAATGGTGTTAAAACATATTTAAAATATTTTTTTATCTTTCCCTCTTTCTGCTAAAATACAACAGAATATTATATCTTATGTTCTATGTGTAATTGCGTAATTGTTTTTTATAAGGTGTTAACAAATAACAAAAGCCTTGACCAACTTATGAAATTATCTTTGTCTTCGACCATGCACCATCAATTACTGATGCTGATTCCTCAAACACAATGACTGAAGTAAATCCTTCAGCTATGAGCAATCATGATTCAACTGAAATGAACGCCAATGCCGACAAAGCAGATATAAGAGGCAAATACAAGATGCACAACACAGACGCTGAACTTTCCACATGCATAAAATAAATCACTGCATCTTCTACAAAAGATCTCTTTTCCAAACACCACATGGAAATACCGAAGCAAAATCGAACAAGAAAAAAATAATTCTAAAGCTTCTGATGACGCCTCCAATATTCTGACTTTGGGAAAACAACATGAATGATGAAAACGTTTATATTTATTTTGTACCATATGCAGTTGTATAGTACATCTTTTTTATAAGTTTTAGAAAAACATCTTCAGGTAGAACTGCATCAAACAACAATGTTGTTTTGTTTTGGAAAATCAATGGGGGTGCTATAAATATTTTGGATCTAATATTCAAATACAGCTGCTTGTACATCGTACTAATCCTATATAGAACTTTTTTATTCCTGTTATTTAATAGTGTCCGATTACTTACTTTTTAGTCCATATTTTATTTATCCTTCGTCCTTAATTTTCTACTTAATTAAACATGTGATGCTTTAAATTTCTTCAGTATCTTATACATTTCATTTCTCTCCACAATATATTACATTCTCTCACGAAAATCAAACCAAAAATGTATATAAAACAGTTTCCAAACAATTCACTATACATGTACCCAATTTCACACTGACAAAATATAATATTAACTTTTTTATTCTTAAAAAATATTAAATAACTTTAAACTATATAACATATTTCTCTATATAAACAAATAACATTGCCATCTGTCATTGTAATTTATATGTTACCGGTATATATAATTTTGTAAAACACCACTTCTCCAATTCATTTATTACATCTAGTATTTTATTTAATTACACATTTTTTAATAATTAAGACAATTATATTCATATTATTATTTTTTGTAACATACTTAAAAATTTGTATTTCCGATTGTTTTTAATTGAATTTAGGTAACAATGTAGTATTTAATGAAAACTATGAAATTCAGAACATAAAACCATCACAAAATTTTATTTTCTTTTTAACTTATTTGTTGAAGTTCAGTCTGGTAATAATGTAGTGGAGTTGTGTCATCATCAATTTTGTACCTGCATTTGTTGTAATATTTTATAAAACCAAACAAACGAAAATTATGTTTCATAATTAATGAAAAATCATTTGTAATTAAATAAATATATAAACTTTATTTTATTAATAAAATAGATAAAAATTTACATTTAACATTTATCTCCTCCACAACACAATTTTATCCTTCATTCCAATTTCTACCATTCTCCGCAACACACCACCACCAAGCAAACCACCACCACCACCACCACCTACTTCATCAACCAACATCAAAGGTAAATAATTCATCTCCATACACCTGTCCTTGTGCAGATTTGAGCAATAGCATAGATTTGGCGTTGGTGGCCGCCTGTAAGTTTTTCTGACTTTGAAATTGTGTAATTTTATTATTATTGGGATTTTGAGCTTTCTTCATTGCACATAGAGAAGGTAAATTTGAAGAGTATTACGATTATATGCTTTATTTTCCAAAGTTACATCTTTCTAGTTTATTCATTTGATTTTTAATAAATAATCTGATTTGTATATAAAAGAACTGTAATAGTAAGGCATTAACATATGTATAGATTACATATTTTGTGATCATGCGTTATTCCAATTGGGTTATTCCAAGTATTTTGTTACCTAATGTTTTTTCTCTTTTTATCCGTTCTTTCCAATATTTGCTTCTATACAACTTCAATTTTTCATCATGACAAAATGTGCATTTCTCAGGCTATGCATTAAAATTCATGAATTTATTGACCACAAAAATACCCGTAAATATTAAAGCTTATAGCATTATTGGTCTATTTTTAATGTTATACATTTTTCTCAATTTCTATATTGGGAAAATTTTTGTCAAATACCTACAATGTATGGATCTATTCTGATGGTCAGTTTGTAACAAGTACTATTTGTAACTTTATCATGCGACTTATAAGTTCCTCAACTTCAACTTCAAGAATTCAAATTACAGTACAATTCAGGTTTTTTACTCTTCAGTGTGATTTTCTCTTAACTAAATAAACAAAACAAGTCACCCTTCTTTTTGTAATTATCTGCAAAGATCACAATACTTTTGCTTAGGAAAAAAACTATTGTAATACTTGTGACGCCTGTTAAGTGAGAAAAAAAACTTCAAGATCACTCTTTATGGTTTCTGTGGCTTCATTTTCCATATGCTTTTGTGTAGTTTCATTTCGTAATTACGATTTCAAAGAGATAATCTTCTTCTTCTCACTTACGTACTGTTTGATAAGTTGTTAAGGCTGTGAAGTTATATTTTGACGATTACACAACGAAAATAGTTCACGCAGTATCTAATGAATCCTAATGCACTAATTTTCATTCCGATTGAATTTTTCCAAACATATATTATTTGTATTTTCTCACATTGAATATGTTTCCATATTTTTTCAGTGACTTAGTTTTCTTTTATTGGTTATTTGTGTTGATGTCTTTGAAATATATATTATTTTATGCTACGATCACTCAATTTTAAAATTAGCAATTTTCACGGATTTATATATGGAGTCATTTACAGAGTGGAAGAAGAATAACAATTCAGTAGCAAATTAGTTCATAAATTTATAACGAGACTTGTCAGATGTGGTAAAAAAAATGAAGTCTCGGTAAAGTTAGATAATCATTTGGCCCACTTCGGTATGCAAGAGTTTTGTCTCATCACCGGCTTACCTTGCCACAAGGTATCTATCAATCTTTACTTCAACAATGATCGGCTTCGAAATCAATACTTTAATGGTACGAAAAGAATTAGTATGCGAATGCTTTTTGAAGCATTCTATCTATGTGAAGATCAAGAAGATAAATTTAAACTCAAATTGGTGATGTTAGTAGAATTTTTTTTAAAACCTGCTGGAAGATACATTGATTACAGAACTCTGGGCATGGTTGAACACCTTCACAACTTCCTTGAGTATCCATGGGGCCGTAGAGCGTATTTTGTTTTATTAAACTCATTGCAAGAATCGCAAATAGAACGAGTACAGAGAATGCAACAGAAATGTAAATATTTATTACATGGATATTCACTTGCATTCCAGGTACTTTTCTCATATTCTTTTATTGCTCACCAATCGATATATAATTTACTTTACTTGCTGAAATCTTATAGGTCTAATATTTATTTTCAATTATCTTTCAGTACTGAATATACGAAGCATTTCCACAAATTGACCAAAAATTTGGACGACATAGATATAAAATATTACAGAGTCCAATAATGCATAGGTGGAAGCCAAATAAAATATTAATGAAGAAAATAGTTAAACAATTCTTGACTATCCAAGAGGTAATTTAATTATTTATTTATATTCCTTTATTACATTACATTATGTATTTTATAATAGATCATTGAAATATTTTATTACAATTACAGATCCAAGTGCTTGCAGTGTTAAAGCCTACGGAGGAAGAATTGCGGACATTGCGGTACACAACTCTTTCATTGCCACATGACAACCAACATAATATACTAGATGCCATTGTAACTGGGGAATTGAACAATGTACCCCCAACAAATCCTAGAGAGCACTGAAAACATGCTGACTGGTCCTGGTACTTGATGGGCATATAGTTTAGTTGGAGCTGGACCCAATTCTACTCCTATTGGCTCCAACTATGTAATTAGAGAAGAAATGGAACATATGTTGAACATATATAGGCAACATATAGTATCAGATGTCTCTGATTTGTGCGACAACTTAAAAAACAAACATTGTTGAAAAATCCAGGAGACAAGAAGGCCGCTACCAAGCAATTCTCTAGAACCAAAAATAATTATTTGAACAACAGCAGAAGTGGTAACAAGACCACTATCAGTACATGCAATCTAGCATGCAGCCTACTGATATTTCAGGTCTGTGCAATACTTTGTTTAACGCACGCATTTCTGAATAATTGCAAAAACAAGAAATCCAGTGCCAAACACTTCTTGACAACTAGAAACAGTTCTTCCAACAACAGCAACAGTGCAGAAAGAATACTACCAATGCATACAATCTAGCATGCAACATTATGTAGATACCAGTTTGAATTCAATAATATCATATATTGACGAACAAAATAGCAATATGCCGAACAAATTATCTTACTCAGAATCAAACATGGAAGCTACTATAACTTCCGTCCAACAAGATGTCCTATCCATAGGAGCCATGTTCTAAAGCATGCCTTAACATCTCAATAAATTGAAGATGTTGCAAAATTGACAAAAGAAAGAAAAGCTAAAGGAAATACATTTTTCAACACTATCGACATGTTATCATTTAAAAGACTATCCTATGGACAGATACGCAACAATTAGAGATTGGGTAATAAATAATCCATCAACGTAACGAATCTAATTTTACTTCGTTAGCTCAAATATTATAATTATAATTTGATTTATTTCAAACTAAATTAAATTATGTTATACAGTGTATATTGGGATGATGGAATTGGTAATCTATACGAAAGAGTCATAATAAAAGCTATAATGGTGACAACACAAGATATGAATACTGCGGTTAGTAAAATTTAGTCATCATAATACATTTGATTCCATAGTTAATATATTTAATTTACAATTATTTATTATATTAGAATCTTGACCTGGAGTTAAAATTGTTGAGGTGGCTCATTAACGACGGTTCCACCCTTGTTTCATAAGAATATGCAATTCTAAACTTCAAATTTGAAAACGAATGTACTCGTCAAATGATGTTGCAAATAAATATACAAGAAGGGAGTGTCAGTATAGATTCAATGGATTTAACCATTTTACGAGAGTACATAAATGAAATTTTCCAATAGCTGGTCATCTGTGGATAAGATACAATTATCTATTAATTCCATATTCATATCTAAGGAACAGTTGGTATCTCTTTCTTGTGAATATCCCCGAATGAAAATTCCAAATATACGACTGTAGACACAATGTTCATACGCCACAACAGGTCATGGCACATTCAAATGCAGTGTTCGCTTTAATTAATGTCTTCAGAGTTTTTTTGCCATCACACGAGATATAATAGAAACAAATAGATGGAGTTAGACATCATACCATACTTATCTTGTGCAAATAATGAGTGAGTATTTAAACTCTTTACTGTTTACTATAATATTTCGTTCTACTTAATTTAATTTTACATTTATGGTACTAATTTAATCTAACATAAAATTATTTCTTCCATAGGCCAAACTGTTGAATTTTTTGTTCAAATACATAGAATGCTTCATTCTAGAATATCCAATAGAATCAGTTTTTGCAGACATGATGACTATATACAGATGAAAAATTGCAGTAGATATTTGTTTTAATGAATACTTTCTACATCCTCGTTGATCCTAACATTAATGGATAATCATATTCGTGCATAAAAAACTGCTGACATTTGATTTATACTTAACAACACATCTTAAGGAAGTCCTATACTTACAAACAAAAAGGTACATATAAATCATTTATCCTTCATACTTATGCACATGTTAGATGTCCACCTTTGGAACTACCTTTCAAATTATGAATTTTTATTCATTTTACCATTTAATAATTATCTCAATAAATTACTATTTGTAACTTCACTCTTCAAATTTCTGTAGTAGTTTCTTCAACAGCTGAAAATGCTTTACAATTATTTTCTTTTAACGTCTATATATTTTTTCTATTTCTTCTATATTTACATATTTAGTGTTTGCTTTGCTCTTTGTGTTATCAAGACCACTTAATAACTTAGTCTGCATTCTATTGTAGTGTAATATTTCAAAGAAAGTATCACAATCTAAGTAGCCTCCACTTGACTAGGAAATCTTCAAATATTAATATTCATGAATGTGCTCCGAAAGTGTGATCGTTTTATTTTTGTCCTTGTGTGTTTAAAGAATTCTCCTATCTTTGAACGCTTGCCCCAAAAAAAATTGTGTATTATTCGTAGGAGCTACAATTTGACTATCAACTCTCGCCTCTACATAGTCATCCTCGCAAACTCCGTAGCAAGTTGCATTATAGTAAATTCTTTCATCACAATGCACAAGTTAGAAACATTCTTTCTTCTAATTGTAGACAATTGGTTGCGACGTTAGAACTTTAAATATATTACATCAAGTATTTATATCTTAATTTTCCTTTTTTCCATTCCGGACAATTGATTTTGTAAAAGTTCACCAGTTTATTTGACATGAATCATTTGCAAACTACAAAATGGCAGAAATTATAAGAACAAATGGAAGGAATTAGCTCATGAGATCCTATTTTGATGTTGACAATCTCCCAACTGAGTTTGGACGTAAAGCCATACTATAATACGACATTGTCGACATAGTTTGAGAACATTGTAAAATCAGCGGATATTGTATTACAGCTGTTATAGATCTACACGTGTAAGTTAATGTTTGTCTATCACTTCAAATGAACTTTACGGTATGCATCTTCTTTTAGTAACTCTGCTGCACTTGGTGAGAAGACTGTAGTCATGTCACCTAAAGTACTTGTTAATGTTAGTGTTTCATGCTACAGGTGACAATTTAATATGGTATTTTATTCTTTTATATTGTTTACTCACTACAACTTAATTTCACTCGCTTCTGGAAAAGGCCCACATTGCCAGGTTTTCTTATTTCTTGCTACTTTTAGACTACGCCATGTACTTATTTCACCAAACTAAGAAATTAAACAAAGGTAATTGAGTTATATATAACTGCTGCAACAATTTTTTAAACCATTTTCCTTTCCTTTTCCCCATACTAGTGACGGCACGTGCGCTGCACGTGTTGGCGTTTAGTTGGGTAGTTAATAGCGTGGGGGGATTTTCAGTGAGATTATACAA
>CAIGRP010082027.1:0-10922 GCA_903798385.1 Fraxinus cuspidata | reverse complement strand
CCACGTGGCAGCCTCTAATTTTTAGTCATAACATATATAATGCAAAGTTACCGTTTTACCCCTTCTAAATTAATGAAAATAGTAAAAAGAAGTCGAGTGGCCATGGTGAAATATTATATGAAATTGGGTGACCTAGTGAAAAGTTATATGCAATTGAATGGCTTTGGTAAAATAAAATTAAATTGGGTGGTCATGATGACACTAAGTATAAAGTTCAATGGCCATGGTGAAACAAAATTAAGTTCGTTGGTCATGGTGACACCAACTATAAAGTTGGGTGGCCACCAGTGAAATTAACCCAAATAAGAAAATGTTACGATAAACATTATGAAATCTTTCAATATTTTTAACACGAAATACTTTTTGGAGAATTTAAATGGCATGAGTTTATGCGAAATATCAATCAAATAAAGCACCTAAACCCAATAAATATTTGAGCATCGTATTCTCGACTGGACTATCTAGTTTAGTTTGAACTTAAAAATGACCTTACACATGAAAAGTTTTTTTAATTACGCATCAAATCAAAAAATGTTTTAAGTAACAAAGTGCATTCAAAAGTATTAATTCCCAATGTTTTCTCGAATTCTAGCACAAAGAGAATTAAGAACACTTTGAGTTGGATTCCTCATGTCCTATTAGCTCTTTATTTTCTCACTTTTTAAAGATTTATTATATTATTTTTTAAGCGTTTAAATATTTTGAAATATTTTAATGTATTTTAAATAGTGATATGATGGAAAATATGCGGTTAAAAAGTAAGGAAAATTTATTAATGTGATGTAAAATATTATTTTATTAAAAATGTGTATTTAAAAATGAATTTTGAAAGAATGTATTTTGAGATACTGTGTGTCAAACATGTGCTAATTTTATTATAGTATTTAGTAGCACAAAACGTGGATACATGCACTAAAAGGTATATATGATATTTTTGGATACCATTAAGAAGATATATATTTATGTTATTTCTATAATATTTACAGTGGCGACCGCTTAACCAATATGAATTTGAACTAAAATTCAGATTAAGCTCTTATTCAGTTCTAATTATTTTCAAAATACATTTTCATTTCTCTTATTTTCGATCTCACATTTTTCAATAAAATAATATTGCACGTAAACTCAAAACTTTTCATTGTTTTTAAACACATATTATCCATCAAAACGTTATTCCAAAATATTTGAAAAAAAAAAATGGAGCTCAAAACAGGTTATAAGTCTTATTGAAATTGGATTTCTTCTCATACCATATGCCCTCAGAAATTAGAATGCGTGCATTAGAGTGAAAATTTTATAGATATTTCTTGTTTATAAATCGTCTATATTATATCATTTATTAGTGGAAGACGACACAACCTTCGTTTGGCGTGGATTGGTTTGTTTTTTCCTTCAAATTTTCACCTTCTTAAATTTATTTTGGACCTTTGGCGTGCATTTTATTTATAATTTCCTTATTTCATAAAAAATAAAATAAAAAAATCTGGACAATTGGAGAATTTGCAAGTTTTATTCCCATTGACTTGTAACGGTGAGACCTTCCAATAAGTCTATTAAAATTGTAGGCTATTGCACATGGAGCGAGGTTTATCCAATGCGCACTCACGAGTAGCGACTGCGGGTTTCTACTTAAAAAAAAAAATTGCCTCAGTTTTATTTTAAAACATAACGGGCTAACGCATTTCATATCACTCAAATAGATAAGTTAATTTGATAAATACTTTAACATGGTCTCAAATAGATAAAAAAATGATTATAAGTCTAATCACTATACAATTATAAAAATTGTAGCTCGAGCCATGTATTAAATAGTTTTGGTGATACATGTTAAAAACTCACTTAGCTCATTTCATTGAACATTTTGACAGGGGGTCGAAACTTACAAATTTCATGATAATTATGTAAGTAAATACTTTCTTAACTGAAAAAATGTCTAAAACTTATTAGGTAAAATAAATTTTCTCGATGTTACTCTACACTTATGCGATACTGGATGGAGGGGGGAAAAATAAAGAAAATGAAACGCTTGTCATAAATTAAGGCCTTGTTTGATTCCCTTTTTTTTTTTAAATATATATTTTTCTTTTTTTTTTTCAACCATACATTATTCATTAAAATAATATTACACGTATACCAAAAATTCTCCTTCTTTTTTAATCACAGATTTTCCTTCAACCTACTATTTCAAAATATATTTTTCAAAAATAACGGGAGTTCAAACAGTCCCTAAATGTTTTCTTTAATCGAACCGTAAATATCTTGAATGAAATAGGTGGCTGCGGCTATGAGCCATTATTTTGCAAATATTTGTACAGCATTGGGTACAATTCTACTTGTGGATGTACCTATGCAGCACGGTGCCGTGATACATACAAAAATATGAGATTTATTTTAGGAAAGTGAAAAAAATAAATTTTAATTAAATGGGGCTAAACAAGAACTTGACTTTGACTTTATCTTAACAAGTGGCAGCACAATTTAGATCACTTTCTGTGGGCTAGATCAAATGCTATATTTGGGCTGGGCCACGTAACCCTTATTATACAAACGTCGTCGTTTTTCTTTTTCAGGTTTGGTCAATAAAATGACCTGTAATCTGTACCTACCAGCTTTTCGTCTTCTCCGCCACTGCTTTATCGTGATTTAATTCTCCGCCGGTCGCAGCTCGCCGCCGTTTCCTCTCTACTCTTCGGATGGTACTTCTCCGCTTTCCTCTCTCTTCACCGCTATATTAATACACTATTGTATGTATATTTTGGTTTAATTTGTGTGAATGAATGCAGGCGCCGAAGAAGGATAAGGCTCCCCCTCCATCATCCAAGCCAGCAAAATCTGGTGGTGGCAAGCAGAAGAAGAAGGTTGGCACAATTTATTACTCTTTTTTGATATGCATAGATTTAGATATATATCTATAAATAGGTAGATACAATGTTGTCCTTATCTGGATGTTTTCTTTTTGTGTAAAATGAGCAGAAGTGGAGCAAGGGAAAGCAAAAGGAGAAGGTAAACAATATGGTGCTTTTCGATAAGGCGACGTACGACAAGCTACTCTCTGAAGCTCCCAAATACAAGCTCATCACCCCTTCCGTACTATCAGATCGTCTCAGGGTAAATGATGAATAGATCTTTTTGTAATTATAATTTTTGCATATTTCATTCCCATGGATCTATGTTTATAAGTAATTGCTGTATAGTAAAATCTAGAAATACATTAGCTTAATTATATAAATTGAGTAGATTTTTTTCCCGAATATACACGCAGGCTACAATTTGTGTCCCTCTCAGAAGGGATTGCATATATAGTATTTGCTGGTTTTAAAATCTCAAGTGAAATAAGTTCTGATTGATACTGTGGATAGATTGATGCGATTGTGGTAGAAGGATAACATGCTAATCTATCGGCCTGTTTAACAAGAATCAGAAAATAAATAGGGGGGCAGTAACTTTTTTTCTATCTGCTCTGTGGATAGTTATGCTTATTGCACAGTTACTTGAACTTCTTCTGCTGTTAGATCCGTAAAGGAGGACCCTGGATTCTTGTTACCAGTGTTCTAATTTTCTGCACTTACCTTGATTTGTACATTCAAGGAAAGATTTAGGGCCTGTTTGATGTAGATGTTGTGAAAAGTAATTCTTTTGGAAGATGTTGGTAAAAAGTATGGAAAAATTACTGGTCGACATGCAAAATTATTTTATTGAAAGAATATATGATTGAAAATGAGTTACGCGAAAAATTAGTTTTAAATAATTTATACCAAATATGGGCCAAGTAAGATAGACACATTTGTAGGTTTTGAGGTGGGTTCTATTAGGTGTTAAGCATTACAATCTTTTCATTTCTGCGCGATAGCAAGTTGTTATTCTTTTTCAGTTTATTGAATTTAATTGATTTTTCTATACTTGTATTTGCCTAGTGTTATCTGCATAATATTGAGATATATTAATCGTCTCTTAGCTTACATTAGTACCTACCACATTGTAAACATTTTTTTTTTTGTTATTAAGCCCCTCTTTGATGGGAATAAAACCAAATATTTAGTAGATTTTGATAAAAGTTGATGAAATGTGTTGTTGAAAAGTTATGGATCCTGTGGTTAAAATTAATCATTGACTTTGACTTGAATTAAAATCTGGATTTTAATTTCTATCAAACAGGGGCTAAATTTATTCAAATGCACCTAAATTTCTTTCCTCGTTGTATTTTCTACTCCCTAATTAGTTTCTTGATCTAACATTACAGATCAGTGGATCGCTTGCAAGGAAGGCAATCGGAGAATTGATGGCTAGAGGTTTGATCAGAATGGTGTCGGCCCATTCAAGCCAACAGATATATACTAGGGCAACCAACACTTAGGCGTTTCATTTTCTTGCTTAACAGAGTTTGATATGAGTTTTGTTATTCAGACTTGCATCGTGTTTCCTAGATCTTAAATTTTGTAAGATATTAATTAGCATCTGGCTACTAAACCTATATATTTCCAATCAAATTGTTAATTGTAACTTTTACCTGGTGATTGATTATTGACTGAACTTCGTTGCAGTTTTTCTTCCAATAATTTCGTAAATATTCTGGTTATCTAAATATGGTTGTGGGCTCGTGAAAGTGTCAGCATGGAACATCTGTTGAAATGTGAACTAACATGTTTAATGATAGGTAGCTACTGGTCCACTAGTGCTTTGATGTGCAGTGCCTGTAACTGCACCCTTTAATCTAGTTGTTTGGTCGATTAGTTTTATTCTTATTTCAGATTTTTTAGCTTGTCAAGCCAATGGCAATAAACTCAATCGCTCGCATTCGCTTGTCCAAATTGCTGATCAGTTGATGCATCACATCAGATAAAGGTTGACCAAATTTTTGTTCTTGAATATATCAACTGGGTTTTTGATTTGTTCTGTATAGAATCCGTCGAAATAAAATTACTCATCTACAGGCTTATTCTATTTATTCACACCACAAACAACAGGAATTGGACTGCATTGAATCGAATCTTAAACATCACTTAATTTAGAGAACGCATGGAGCCCACATTTGAGCGACAGATTGATTGCCTTACACAAGTGGAGATCCATTACATCCACAATATCATACTAAGAATCTAGTAATGTACAAATCTATGAACAAAAGAAACCATAAAACTCATATTTGACCCAATAAACAATTTTAGAACAAGACTAATGAAAGATACGGGTAGTTTTTAAGACGATTTATGGATATTAAAGAGTAGTGAAGTCATCTAATTTGTGTGGTCAAGTACTGATCTCCCATTCTTCTGTCTTTCCACAAGCCGGAAAAGAGAGAGATTATCGAGACATAGATTGTCACGAGCATCTATCCCTAATTGCCTGTCCAAGAAACATGGCGGCATGTCCAGTACTTCCATCAAGCTGTTCAACTGATGCAACTGCAAACAGAATAAGCAGAACACCTACTGATGGAACACAGGCTCTCAAACTGCATGATTTTCAAAATTACTCCTATTGTTCACTGAGAAGCGTCACTTGAATATTCAGCACCAACAAGGGTAACCATCATCTGCTGCTAAGACTCTTAAACATGACATCAAATGCAGAATGTAGGGAGAATTTGACAATACTAGGCACTCTTAAGAGAAAAAAGAAGCAAAATTTTTTGTTTATTATACAATCCAGTCATATTATCCAGCGGTCTGTTGTACCAAACATTAAGTATTTTCAGAAAGCTCTTGTGTTCCAAGTGACAGAAGAACCTCTCTTTTGGAGCTCGCATGGTTCAAAACCGTTCATAGCCTTCCCCATCAGGGCCATAGCAGCAATACTCGGAAATTGCTTCTTTTGAAGGTCCTCTGATGACAACTTTGAACATTGTGGTTCACAAACCACCACTGCTTCAGGCTTCTTTTGAGGACTCCTGGATCCTTCGTGTAGCCACCTTTGTATCCAAGAATGTGAGAGTAAAAGTTTTTTACCTTCCTTCGACAGGTCCATGAAAGAGGACCCGTCTTTTCTTGGTAAGTCTCCAATCTTATCTGACAAAGTCAACAAATTCTCACAGTGTTCATCCACTACATGTTCTGAGCTAGTTATGTTATCTGCAAGAATTCTACCGAAGAGCTTTTTCACCTTTTCATGAGATGGGTTTTTGCCAAAATCCGAGCTCTTTGTGCCATGAGCATGGGAATCTGAAGCGCTCACCTTGAGACGTTTAACCCATCTGGTGGTTGGATCTGTTTTCAGAGAATCAGCCGATGAGATAACATGTTTTGAAGTACTAGGCTGCTCAGCATGCGCCAAAAGCAGGTCCATATCTAAACTTTGAGTCCTCGAAGAGCTTGGCCCTGCATCATTAGACGAACTTGCTGCAGCTGGCAAGGTTGGAAGTTCTAAGTTCATATCAGGCAACTCAGTGTTCAGCCATACTTTTTTGCATGAAGCAACATTAAACCAAGGTGGTAAATTCGAGTCTATGTTGATGACCTACACAATATCTCAAATGATTATGACTTGTATATAGTGGATGCCAATCGAAAAAATGTATATTGCTGATCTGGAAAAAATATGTAGAAAATGTAATTTCTGAAAATGGTCCAACATGTCTGGCCAAGATGTTGCTTAAAAGTAACTTTTAAACTTAACCAAACATGCTCTAATAATTATCAATAACAGGTTTCAGTACTCTGAACAAAAACTTTAATCGCGTAAAAGTCTGGCTGCAGAAATACAAGGACGCTAATACCAATTTAACTTTTTCAGAATCTGGATAGACTCTCCATGTGCTCTCACTAAGCCCCGTTTGGTATAGATTCTTTAGAATTTATTTTTTCCCACACCCAATTTCAACCACACGTTCTTCCTATAAAAATAATTTTGCACGTCAACAAAATCATTTTCACATAATATTTTCCAAAAAGATCTACATCAAACAGGCCCAAGTTTAAAATAAAATAAAAATTGAAGCAACCAGGTAGTACACAAAAAAGATCATAATTTGACTTTGTTTTAATGACTAAAATTCTTAGAACCTTCAATGATAGGAAGCCTCGACCATGTCAAACCCTTTCAAGCTTACTGTACGTGGTTGCTCCGTATACAAAAATCGATACCTTGTTATTTGTGTTGAAAACGGCTAGATCTTAATTTCCTTAATATAACATCTAAAGCAGAAGTAACATTGGTTTGCTCCGTAAAAAAACCAATACCTTGTTATTTGTGTTGAAAACAGCTAGATCTTAATTTCCTCAATATAATATCTAAAGCAGAAGTAACATTATGCATAAACAATTGACAATAGCCATACAAAAATACACGGTTCTTCATGAAGCAAACAATGTTCAACACGTTTAGGATCTGACATTTTGTAGAATTCACTACGGATGATCATGAAATATACACGGAAAGAGAATAAATGAGAGCAAATTTCATAAGTAAACAAGTGGATACATAAATAGGTAGAAAAGAAGACGTGATTAGAGTACCTTATTTGATGATTTAGAATTAACACCTGAAAAGTGGATAGAGAAACAACTTAGTGAAATATGCAAAAATTGTTTCCAGATACACAAAAGGTACTGTCTAGGAAAAAAAAAACAGATTACCCGAGAATTTGTAAATCAACATGTAAAGTCGTTATTCATAGTTTATTCATACCAGAAAGCTCGTTCTTCGAGTTAAAAAAATCCATGTCCATTGTATCGGTTTCAGCCGATGAGTCATGCATTATAACAGCTTTAGAAGCATTAACATCATCAAGATTTTCTTTCCCTTCACTATCAGGGGAACTGCCTAGAGATTGAAGTTTTAATCGTCGCTGACTTTGACTAACAAACGGATAAACACTATGAAGATCACTGGATATATTTCTGTTAGATTCGGTGAACACTCTAGTCTTTCTGAAAAACTCATGTTCTTTAAACGTGTTGACATCATTCTTTTTTGCGGTTAACAAACTGTGAGTCGTCTGAGATACTCCATCAATGGAATTCACAGCAGTGCATATCCTCGTTGTCTCAACATCTTGAACGTTATATGGAAACCTTTGTAAACCTTTCTCTGAAGCACTGCAATTGTTCTCTAACAGTCTGATTCCAGAATGATTCTGCATCTTGTGGAACCAGTTTTTACCAAATGCCGACAAGTGATTATCACTCGTGGAGGGAGCATCGAGTAACAGGGATGTATTACATTTCCTCAAGCACGCACTTGTAAACTTCTCCGAGTCTAATTGGCCGTCCATTTTTCTATCAGAAAGGAAAAAATCCGAAGAACAATGTTGTTGCTCTAGTATTCTCAGGTTAGCTTTTGGCAATAGCTTGTTGGAAACTAGAACGGATCTATCCCAGAAGGAAGAGACTGGCTTTTGTCTGTTGTCAAATCCATGTTTTTCTTGGTCAAATCTAGAAGGCACAACATGTGATGTTGATCCACCAAAGTTGTAACCGATTTGAGGCCTTAAGGATTGCATATCATCGGCTTCTAGAGCATGTTGTGAGGAAAAACTGCTCCCTCCGTTCCTGGAAGAACCCTCCAATGCAAGATATTTACAACCCGATCTTTCATTTCTCTTGTGGTTAGAACTCACTCTCAGACTCTGATTGGCCGACCTAGAGATGTCGGATGCAATCTCTAATCCAGTCGTAGAATTATGATGTTCAGAATCCTGATGAATTTCCTGGATTCCAAAATGATTGGATATGCGATCATCAGGTTCAGCTGTTGCGTTAAAGCTAGTTCTCGTCCAATGAGCCATCCAAACAGATTGGTAAGACTGCATCGACTGTCTACTTTTACCCTCGGGATCATTGTACGATTGCAACACATGATCAGACATAATGAGTTGGAATCCTTAACTTGCTAGGAGTTTTATGCAATTTCCCTAGCAAAATACTAACAATTCGGAGTTAGACAACCACCACAGAAGCATAACCGTTCATACTTTATGAGTGACTAAAAGCCATGTATCTAAAGATGTCCTGAAATAAGTTAGTTAAAAGTAAATTGAAGTAACTTCTAAGCTTACCAAACATGAAGTAAGGCATAAGATCAGATGTTCTTTTTCACTTTACATGTTACTAAGAACATCAAGTATATAATAGATTTGAAAATAGTTGAGAACTCTGATTTCTGTTGTATAGATTTAGAAATAGTTTGCATCTATTGTAAATTCAGTTTTCTGATTTCTGTTGTATAGATTTAGAAATAGTTTGTATCTATTGTAAATTCAGTTTTCGGTTACAATAGTTTTCAAATGCAAAATATCTTGAAGNAGTTTGCATCTATTGTAAATTCAGTTTTCTGATTTCTGTTGTATAGATTTAGAAATAGTTTGTATCTATTGTAAATTCAGTTTTCGGTTACAATAGTTTTCAAATGCAAAATATCTTGAAGCAGAAAGGAGCACATCTTTAAACCACCTTCAATGCCTCGTTCTATGTCTGAGCAACTACCTTTACCCCTAACCCCCCCCCCCCCCCCAAACCACCACGACGTCCCCCATGTAGTCGAGATTCATTTTTCAGTTGCTGCTGAAGGTGTGTTAACCTGGACAATCCTAATAGATGAACCAACTCAGTGTCTTTGCTTCACTGACTACTTCTTCCAAATCCCCAAACAACCTTCTTCAATGAGCTTTTAAATTAGGTGATTCGATGCACTATCAGAGCAGGCAAAGTCTTTTGTTCAAGTCTAATCCATAGCGAGTTATCAAAATTGTGCACTTCCTCTGACAGCTTAAACTTACTTAAACTTTTAAACGAGCTGCTTTAACACGGGTTTTGTTTCCTTTCATAAATGAAAAATAAAATTAAAAATCTGACCAGAAATTCCTCGTTAAAACAAACATATATTTCCAGCTAAATCACATACAGATACTCCTTGAACAATTACATAATTCAAGAAGTAAATATCCACAATCTTCGTTATAAAAAACCCCCAAACAGAAACTGAAAAAGGAAAAAAGAAACACAGGAAATGATTTTGTAAATATTTCCTTCGAGTCAACTTACCTCAACCACTGACCCGAAGTTGATTCAACTGGTCTGTACAAGAAGATCGAAGAAAATTTGTATGTGCCACAGAGAAAAAGGGGAAATCAAGGGCTCTGTGAAAAGCCTAATATGTGTGGCCACGGCTGGCTTTCGGAAATATATACACATGTACGTATGTATATACAGGTGAAAAGAGAGGCTTATCTGAAGCCGAGCTTTTTGCTTTCCCAGTATTCTGATTCAAAGCCGACAAAGATGTGCGTTACTCTGCGAACAGTTTGAGGTTATAGATAGATACAGTAAGGTGGGCCCCACCTGCCCTTTTTTTTGTCTTGGCCTTCTTTATAACTTTCTTCTTTTTCTTTTTTGGCCTCTTTGTTCAATTCATTGCATGTTTTATTTTCAGATATTCAGACGAATTGTAGATGTAAATGATATTTCTTTTGACATTTCTTTGTGAGACAACAATGAATATGCTAGTTTTGATAAAAATGGGTCAAAATGTTCTATACTAAAATGTTCGGTAAATAGGTTCATGACTCGTATTATAACAAACGTCAAGTTTTAAGCATGTTTGGCAAACGAACCTTTGCTTATGAGTCCACAAAACTAGATTGAAATAAGTTTCACTGCCTAAACATTTTTAATTACCAATATGTGTGGGACTCATAACTTATAAAACATGGACTTATTTATCAAACATGCCCCCAGATCAACAAGGTTCAAAGCAATGGCCTCCTTATTTAGGTTTGAGAAAAATTAAAGGTTTTGACCAAGTCAAATGTGAACGTGTGTTTGAATTGTGTTTTTATCTATGGAGGAATGAGTGTAAAGTTTTGGGTGGTGTTGATGCCGAATTTTGATGCTTGATTTCATAACGAATAATGATATTTATTATTGGATGATGAAATATCGATGATATGACTGTGTGTGGAAAAATGAGATTGGACAATTTAATTTTTA
>CAIGRP010082019.1:0-49132 GCA_903798385.1 Fraxinus cuspidata | reverse complement strand
CAAGAAATTGTTTTCCTCCAAAATGTGGAAAATTTGAAAAGTTGGAAAATATTTTCTCGGGAAAATTTTGCCAATCAAACACTGCAAAAGTTGGAAAATGGAAAAAGTTTTCCATTTTCCATGGAAAATCCGCCCAATCAAACAGGGCCTTAGTTACCTCCCCCATAAATATTATAAGGTCTAGATTTTAGCTCTCTTTCACCATAGAAACTAACCTATAGAGGACACTATACAGAATGTTCCAGGTTTGTTTGGTTTCCACATGGCAGCATTAGATTGCAGCAACTAGGGCAAGTCTACGTTACACCGCTTTCCTCAAGGATGAGTGAAATATGTCCAAGCCAAGATGGTGGCATAAAAATGCTATTCTAGTGCGAATCAGATTCTTCAACTCTTTTATTTGTTTGCAATACTCAAACTGTATCTTCACAACGTGATCTTGCAACATTGGTGATCAGAGACTCCTTGCTGTGTAATTTTTTACTCTGTGTGTTTGTATAAGCAGTGATGGTTTAATCTTTAACAGGAGTCAATAATAAATTGAAGCAACACATGCTATGTACTAAAAAATTGTCAATGTTGTCAATGATCTAGATTTATACATGTCCTTTTGTTAATTTCCCTTAAATTCTCTAAAATGATTGGGAACGAGGATATATACACGTGGTTTTCTAGATATTTACCCGGGGATCACTCGGAATCTTGCCATGCGATTTTCAAATAGTAACTGTGGTTGTTAAACACGTGACATGCATGTATATAATAGTCGACCTGGTGTTAATTCTGTATTTTGGTGAATTTCTTTTAGCATCCGTGATTGTTTAGGATAGACATGCCCTTCGTGCTTTAAACAGTTCATGGTTCTGTTTTTCTGTGGAATTTTTCTGATTTCTACTCCTCCCCTGACATCAATCCAAAAAGTTCTATCCATTCACATGGATGAGCAAATTGATGGGAAAACGTTAGTTGGGAGTTATGTTTCTACGGAACAACCTGGAGAATTCAGATGGCAACCTGGTTCTCTTACTCAGGTTTGTTCCCAATTTAGATAAAATTATATTATTGATATTGCGCTACCATGTTATAACCTTTATAAAATCATGATTAACAGGCAGTTTCAGATGGTTTCTGGGTTGTCTTTGAGGATGTTGACAAAGCGCCTCCTGATATTCAATCTATCTTATTGCCTTTGTTAGAAGGTGCAACTACATTCTTAACTAGTCATGGGGAGGTATGGCTTTTCCTTCTTCATATTTGATTCCAAGGGGACTCTACATTGTTGTCTTGCATAATTCAGCATTTGAAGTCTGTCACCACATAAATTGTCATTTTTTTTTTTTGGTTACGAAAGAGCTTGTTAGAACTCATGATGCCAATCTTTCTGTATCAGTTCATGCTTTTATTGTCAATTGAAACATAATTATGAAATCCTCCAAATGTGTTCTTGACAAGATCTTATATTTTGTTTAGAGTAGCAATATAAAATCTTTAAAAAGTTCATGAACGGAAAATGAGAATGCTTGTTAACTGTTATTTGGCTTTTATATTTCAACAGATTTGTGTTTTTGGATCCCTGATTTGAATTGTCTTCTAAGCAACTAAGCAATATAACTAAAATGGGGATGCAACCTAGGATGAATTTAGATGTTTCAGGATTAAAATGTAGATTCATAAGATAAGATACTTAAGAATATGGATGCAACTGCACTGAAGCATTCCTACTTTTTTTTGTTCCCAGGGCACTTGATTGGTAAAGTATTGTATTACTTAGTGCAGCTAAAAATTTCAAAAGATTATTTAGCCCCTTTTTGAACCCCGTTGTTTGACAAAAACGAAGTTTTGAAAAGTGAATTTTTGGAGAATTGTATACTTGGTTTAATGCTACAATTACTAATTCCATACACTTCCCGTGTATTATCCCTTGATTAGTAAAATAATTTGATTACCTACAATTTTTTTTGGAGAACGTGTTGTTAAAAAGTGGGGAAAAGTTGAGTTTATGTGCAAAATAATTTATTGTGTGAATATGTGGTTGAGAATGAGTATGTAGAATGAAGAGTTTTGAAATAATGATGGTCAAATATGGACTTGTTATTACTAGTGTGCATAAAACAGGTTTCTATCGACAAACAGCCTTTGAACACAGATGCGTTTCTTGAATCTTGTATTTCTCTTGCATGCTTATTCTACTAATTTGATTGTTGTTTTGTGCAATGATAGTCCCCTTGTTTTTCTCCCTCTTTCTACACACACAAAAGCTTTTACTAACATGCACATACTCCCACTGCTGTGTTCATGTGGCCGTTTTACTGTGGACACCATGTTTCATTTAATGGAAAACAACTGCTATTGTGCATATTTTTTCTTTTTTCCATTCAATGTAAACTTCGAAATGTTTTGATGTCTAGAGTGTTGATGTTATGCAGGGGGTAAGAGTGAACGAAAGCTTTCGGCTATTTTCCACTGTGACAAGCTCAAAACCCGACACATCTCATTTTACTGAAGGTCTGTCATGCAATTTCTTATCCCTTTTGATGGTGATGCTGTTGTTATCATGTTTGTTCATAAACTCTTAACAATTTTCTGTTAGAATGTTATTATGCAATTTTATCACTGAACAAACTGATCAAGAAGTATTATGATGTTTGCACTTTAAAATTTGACCATTTTCCTAGTTGCATTTTAATCAAATTAGTGTCCTTTTCCCTCTTATCTGCTTACACTGCTTTATGACTTTACGCTACTGGTTTCTAATTTATCATGGGATCAATATCTGTTTGTTATTTATAAATTTCAATGGGATTTGATCAGCAAACCAGATTCATTGTCAATCATCTGTGTATGGCTTTTCTATATCCTTAACCAGTAATTATTAAAAGAAATGGTATAGTTGTTATTATCCTAATATATATAATATATTACAGCGGAATCTCTTTTGTGTTTTCTACTGAACCTTTCCGTTTCTTTTGACTAGGTCGAAATTCACTTGGAGCAATTTGGAGGAAAGTAAAAATTGGGCCTTTAACTTCGGTGGACTTGCTAAATATTCTAATTGCCTGGTATCAAGAGTTGGAGCCTCTTGCAGAAAAACTCGTAGGTACGTTTAACATGCATAGTATTCAGAGCAACCATCATAGACGCATAAGCATTTTATGTTTTTATTTTTTGGTATAACATGTTTTTTGGGGGCATGATCTACATAAGCATTATATGTTTTTTGTCCTCTATTGCAGAAACCTTTGAAAGAGTCAACCAGCTTACTATGGTTCAATTTGGAATAGTCGCTTCTTCAAGTTGTCATGGCAGATTCTCATTAAGGTATGCATAATTTATGTCTATTTTATGAAGTTGTGTTTAAATAATGTTATTAAGCCACATTTGTTGGCAATGGCAGAGATCTTCTCAAATGGTGCAAGAGAATTTCGGGCTTGGGCTTTTCCTTTCATTGGGATGAGCTTTCGGCTTATGCACGTGACAATATCTATAAAGAGGTCTGATAAAAATGACTGCATTTGTTAGAATTTCTTATCTGAACAAACTTATCTTAATGAGATCAGCTTGACTATAAGTTTGGTGATTCTGTTTCAGGCTATAGATATTTTTGCATCCTTCTCAACTTCCGCTGAAAATCGCTTAGCTATAATGGAGGAGATTGCAAAGTTGTGGTCAGTTTCAACTGTAGAAACATTATATCCTGCTAACAGACCCATTATTCAGGTTCTGTTATTTCAATGATGATATTTATTTTACTCCGCTGCAGACACAATTTCTTACACATTAAAATTCTGCAGGAATTGCGCTCTGATTTCCGAATTGGACGTGTTACCCTTCAAAGAACCGAAATGGCAGCTAGTGTGCGTTGGATTTTCTCTATTTCTTCCCTTCCTTATTCTGGGACGGTTGTGCTTTTTGTTGAATGTTTCTATCTGCTCTTTTCAGTTGCGTTCTCAGAAGAAGCCCTTTGTTGAGATCCGTAGTTCTGTACATGTTCTTGAGAGAATAGCTTGTTCTGTTAAGTTTAATGAGCCGGTTCTCTTGGTTGGTGAGACTGGTACTGGAAAGACCACACTTGTACAGAATCTTGCCACGAGGCTTGGTCAGACACTTACAGTTTTGGTATGTCCGAAGTGTAACTTCTAAAAGTCAGATGAATCTGTATTTGACTGCAAATTGCTGTAGACACCCTTTCACATTAATTTTGTTTATGCTTCAGAACTTGAGTCAGCAAAGTGATGTTGCAGATTTGCTAGGAGGGTTCAAACCTGTGGATGCACGGTTTGCATGTGTTCCTCTGTATAAGGAGTTTGAGAACCTTTTTACTAATACGTTTTCCTCCAAGGTATAGTTCACCAAAGTATATTATTATTCACGCTTCTTCAACGCCGTCTGCTTGCGCATGGATTTACGTAATTCTTTCTTTTATATAGGATAATGAAGTCTTTCTCACTTATTTAAGGAGATTTATGACTGAAAAGAAATGGAAAATGCTATTAAGTGGCTTCCAGAAGGGCGTCCGGAAGATAGTTGACATAGGAAATTCCAGTTCTGGTAAGAAGCGGAAGAGACCTTTGAATGAAGAACTTTTAAAAGCTTGGGAGAATTTTTCAGTGAAGCTTGAAAGAGCTCGTACGCAAGTCAATGCATCGGCTGGAATGGTATTTTCATTTGTCGAAGGAGCCTTTGTTACTGCCCTTAAGAATGGTGAATGGATATTGCTGGATGAAGTAAATTTGGCTCCTCCAGAGATCTTGCAGCGAGTTATTGGGGTACTTGAAGAAGAGAAAGGATCACTGTGTTTGGCTGAGAGGGGTGATGTTGATTATGTGTGTAGGCATCCCAACTTCCGTATATTTGCTTGCATGAATCCTGCAACTGATGCTGGTAAAAGAGACTTGCCATTTTCGTTAAGGAGCAGATTCACAGAATACTTTGTTGACGATGTGTTGGATGATGAAGAATTGATTTTGTTTGTTCATCAATTTATGGATGATGACCACTCAGATAGAGAGTTGGTTAGTAAAATTGTGCATTTCTATAAAGCAGCAAAAGGGGAATCTGATGAAACGTTGCAGGATGGGGCTAACCAGAGGCCTCAGTACAGTTTAAGGTCTCTCTACCGTGCACTGGAATACACTAGAGAGGCACAACGGCGTTTCAGGTGTGAGAAATCCCTTTATGCACTGGAATACACTAGAGAGGCACAAAGGTGTTTTGGGTTTGAGAAATCCCTTTATGATGGCTTCTGTATGTTTTTTCTGAATTTATTGGATAAACCTAGTGCTAAGTTGATGCGCAGTTTAATCTCTTCAAGTTTGTTTGGACGGAATATACCTCAAGAAGTCTCGTATAAATCGTACTTGGAGGTAAAAGGATCTAATGAAGACTATGTCTTAACAAGTAGTGTTGAGAAGCATCTGGAAAACGTGGCTCGTGCCATTTTTATTGGAAGATATCCAGTCCTTCTACAGGGACCCACATCTAGTGGGAAGACTAGCCTTGTTAAGTATCTTGCTACGATAACTGGTCATCAATTTGTACGAATAAATAATCATGACCATACTGATCTACAAGAGTACCTAGGTTCTTATATTACCGATGCAAGTGGAAAGCTCGTTTTCCATGAGGGTGCCCTTGTAAAGGCTGTTCGAAATGGTTATTGGATCGTTCTTGATGAGCTTAACTTGGCTCCTTCTGATGTGCTTGAAGCATTGAACAGGTTGCTAGATGACAACAGGGAACTTTTTGTTCCTGAACTGCGTGAAGTTATTCGCGCACATCCAGATTTTATGCTGTTTGCGACTCAAAATCCACCCACCATCTATGGAGGGCGCAAAATGCTTTCGCGAGCATTCCGCAATCGTTTTGTAGAGATTCATGTTGATGAAATTCCACAAGAGGAGTTGAGCACGATATTGGAGAAAAGGTGCAAAATCCCCAAAAGCTATGCCAAAAAAATGGTTGATGTCATGAAGGAGTTGCAATTTCACAGACAGCGTAGTAAAGTTTTTGCTGGAAAACATGGGTTCATAACCCCGCGTGACTTGTTCCGATGGGCTGATCGTTTCAGGACATTTGGAAGATCCTATGAAGATCTAGCACACGATGGTTATTACCTAATGGCGGAGAGGCTGCGAGATGATGGTGAAAAAAAAATTGTTCAAGATGTTCTGGAGAGGCAGCTGCGAGTCAAGCTTAATGTGGATGACTTGTACATGCAGGTTAGTTTCTATTTGCTTCTATCCAAAATGCACACGCATTGTGTCAGTCTCTCTCTCTCTCTCTCACTCGCTAATTAAGGGCTAGGTTTCAAACTTGACATTTCATGCTGCACATGTGCATATGCTCTAAAAGTTTAATTACTAGACATTTCATGTTGTATATTGTTGTGCATGTTATTGCTAGATACTTGTGTGCATAGACTTGTAATGTCATAAATATGACTAAAAGGGTTGATGAAAATGTTGGCAAATGATTGTGATATAGATAAATTTGTAAAATAAATGTATTTGAGCATGTTATCTATGGAGTATAATTTTTCTAGTTTTATTATGTGCAGCTTCTTAAATCTGAATAGTGCTCTACAGGGTATGTGGTGCAACTAAATGGGACAATTGTTCTATAAAACCAGTGTTTATGTATTTCACGAGATACGATTAGCTTCTTAGATAAAAATTCATTTTATAAATTATCCAGTGACAGTTGTTGATTGGGTTTTATACAAAGGGTATTGTTCATCAGAATTCATTGTAAGCTCTCTGTTAAAAAAACATAATAATTTTTTTTCATTATTTGATTTAACTACATCTATGAGTATATTTTATGCTGATGATGCGATTTTATAGAAAACTTTGAGCATATCGTCCCAAGTCAGAATTGTAACAATACCTTTAATCTATGAGACAATGGGATGTTAATATTATTTAAGAGAACAGAAATTTGCTTTCTTGTAAAATCTAACTTATAGTATAGAGCATGCTTTTAGAGTTTGAAAGTCAACATAAATAAACCGTTTAGAAGAAACTTTTCTAAAAACCACAGCTCCACTGTTCTTTATACCTAGGTAAGTAGCTTCTATTAATATTGAAGGATAATTAAAGTGTGCATTTTCTTTAATTAAATACATGCTGGAAAAAAATTAAAATAATGTGCTAAAACGTTTTGTAATTCAGGAGCCTGATGGTGGAGACATGGCTTTGACCGGTGGAAAATATTCGGGAGAATCTAAAGATATTGAGAAGTATGTATCTTTTTCGGTACTTGTATATGATGCAGGCTCCTTTGCCAACTGATATCGACTCCTCACCGTATATTTTTTTGCATTTCAGAATTATTTGGACAAGAAGTATGTGGAGGATGTACTTTCTAATCGAGCGTTGTTATAGGATGCGTGAACCTGTTCTCCTTGTTGGTGAAACTGGAGGAGGGAAAACAACTATTGCTCAGTTGTTTAGTATTATTTTGAGTTCCAAATTACACATTTTGAATTGCCATCAGTACACAGAAAGTTCCGACTTTCTTGGGGTTTGTGCTTCTTTTCCTTCACTGTCTTTGCTTTTCTGGTGATTTTATGTTGCTGTCTTTTCACTGCTTGTTGACTTCTCCAAGTCCCTGTGACAAAGATTCCTTATGGAACATATTATGATTTTTTGCTGCTTTCAATGGATAGGGTTTCTATCCAGTACGTGACAGATCGAGAATTACTTCTGACTACCAAAATCTATGTGAGACGTTGATGCAGTCGAAGACTTTCACCCACTTCCCTGGAGATGCTGTATGTTTATCTTCTCAGCTATAGATTTATAGTACTATTTTTCACTCTATTGATAGTTGTCTTCTTTGGATTTGTTTATCTACAGACAATTTCGACGGATATTAATCAGGCCTCTCGTACTCTTAATAAAATTTCTGTAATCATCAATAGTTACAGACAAGGTCCAGTCTCGCATCCTGATGTCTCTGCACAAGACCTTGATTATATAGAACAAGTAACTATGGAGTTAGCTCAACTTCTTCAGAAGTGGAAGACCATTTTCATGTGGCAAGATGGTCCTCTCGTTGAAGCGATGAAGAACGGTGACCTGTTGCTTGTGGATGAGATTTCTTTAGCTGATGACAGTGTACTTGAGAGATTAAACAGTGTTTTGGAACCGGAAAGGAAACTGGTGAGTCTTTGTTATAAGTCCTTCCTCTAGATGATTTTTATGTGTTCTTAATAGGACTTTATGATTTTTCTGGTGCTGTAAAATAGTATTCCGTTGGGCTGCGGGTCACTTAATTTATGAAAAATAGAAAGTTGGTTGATAATGCTTGTGAATTATAATTTGTCTTATCTCAAATAGAATTTCTTTTACTTCTCTCCAGTGATTTTATTGGCCTCTCTTGTATATGTCTCTTGCATTTTTTTCATCTTCTGATACGACTACCACAGCTGGGATTTACTTAAACCTCTTTTTTGTTTATTGTTTTGTCTTGCACAGTTCAGTAACGTAACATAACATAACATGTGACTTTGGGTTTGAAGAGGGCTCTAAACAGCAGAACCTAGGCACTTGTTCACTAAGTTGGTCACCCAAACTTGAACACAATTGCATTTTGGAGGCTGTTTCTCTGTGTTCAGTTGTAGCCCCTGGTTAATATGATTAGGTGTCCTAAATAGATGTCCACCGACAGTTCTTTACTGCAATGTATGCCAGAAGTCGAACAAAATTGTCACTTAGAGCTAGACTGTTGGTCACCCCATGAGACAAAAATAGATATGAAACTTGTTCATTGTTATCGGTTTTGACGTTTGGTTTATTATTTGAAAACACTGGGTAACATATACCTTCTGCACGCACTGTTGGTTTCTCCCGATTATGATTTGAATTCAATTTGGACTTGAGCTGTTATTATATCTTGGAAGTTGGTCAGTAATTCTATATATGGATTTTTGCATAAGACCTTTTGCGAGTAATTAGTAATTTCGACATCTGATCAAGTTCTTTTTAACTTGGCATTAATAATAAACCTATACTCATGCCCTAGTACTGAACTTTTGATGATTATATTTAACTGAAAATGAGCTTTATCCATTAAAGTGCACACACCATATATACGTAAATGCATATATAAACTCTCTCATGTATACACCTGTTAACAATTCTCTTTGCCTAAGATTTCCACTAAATTGGTGTTTGGAGTCTTTGGACCCTTGAATTGTCACAAAATGTTATCCTTCAACTGAAGCAATCATGCCTGCACTTCTAAATAATCCAGGACTATATACATAACAGTGTAGAATGGTTTGTCTTTTCTTAAGTATATGTGAATATTGTGTTTTTTGGTGTCTTTTGTGAGCTGGAAAAGTGTACTTGAAACTGATGAGTCCCTTCAATATTAATGTACTTGTTGAAGTTCTCTAGGGCCTTCCTGTTTGAACATTTGCATAATTTGTCTTCCTCACTTCTGTTCTACTTTTGTTATGTCTGCCTCCTTTTTATAATTTTGATCGCCTATTTTAGAATTTATTTTTTCTTCCTATTCACCTTTTCCTTCATAATTCATGTGTGGAAATCAAGTTGCTTCATTTTTGTGAGAGCTCGCTCTAACCTAAAATATCACCTTCCAATCTTTGTTCAACCAACTTCTTCAAGTTCAGGATAAGGATCAATATCTGTGTTGTATCTTTCAGTTTAAAGAATTAACTTAAAACAGTCTCCTTTCCTTGATTACTTGAACTAGTTTTATGATGTTCAGGTTAATCTTCAATCACTCCTATAAACTGTTTTCCGCGCCCTATATTTTAGCATTATCTGATATTTTTGGCTCAATATCTGCAGTCTTTGGCTGAGAAAGGTGGGTCCGATCTCGAGAGTATAATTGCTCACCCAAACTTTTTCCTCCTTGCTACAATGAATCCTGGTGGAGATTATGGTAAGAAGGAACTATCACCTGCCCTTCGGAATAGGTTTACAGAGATATGGGTTCCTTCAGTTAGCGAGACAGATGAGCTTAAAAGTATTGCTCTGGAGAGGTAAATTTAGTAGACTTTCTTTTGGAAGCAAGTTTGCGATACATGTAGGTGTAATTTACGTGTATATATGTTTTTCTTATTGATTTTTTTCCTCAATATTCTCCATAGGATTATAAACCCACAAATTGCTGGTATTGTCGATCCCATGCTTAATTTCTGGGAGGTACATTCTTATCCAGTTGCTCATCGATGACATATTTGTTTTATACGTTATAATTTGTTCAACAATATACTTGTAAACTCTTAGGATTGTTTCATGGTAAATGCAAGTCCATTGAGGTTTATTTGCTAATTATCCGAACTATATGCCATGAAGATAGGTTCCTTTTTTGTTAGAAGCGATGTTGGTTCTTTTTTCAGAACTCGCATGTTTGGAAAAGTATGTCCAGTAGAAATGGTTGATCAGGGTTTTCTATAACCAAAACATTCAATGCAGAATTTGATACCTTGGTATCTGTTTGTTATTCCGAAATCCCTTTTGTTGTCAAATTGATTGTTTTTTCCAACTTCATAGTGATGTGATGGCCTTCAGTTCCAATTGTATTTAAGTATAGTTTTGTATTATTTATATGATTGATAGCTAGTGTCATATTTCACTTCATACCTTTTGTACTTTGTTCAACAATGACCTTATATTCTTTTTTTTTTTTTTGCCATGCAGTGGTTCAACCATTTACAAACAGGAAGAATACTTACAGTGCGAGACCTCTTGTCTTTGGTATCATTTATCAATGCAACGGAGGGAAGTTTACAAGCTGAACCTGCATTTCTACATGGGGCATTCCTTGTTTTACTAGATGGACTTAGTTTAGGTACATGTCTGTGGTTTTGGCTGCATATTTTTTTTTACATATTTGTTGAAGTAGTTCTTAATGTTAAAAAAATTCTTTGAGCTTTCTTGCCAAGGCTATTTGTTAACTACATTTTTTACCTCATTAGATGAAATTAATTAATTTATAGTCACGCCCTCACAAAAAGCCAATTATCATCTCTGTTTCTTTAGTGATGATAGAACTTGTTTTCTCATTTGGAATTTTCTTTGGTTACATCAAAAAGAGACAGTGGTCAATATACCACTTAAAAGTTGTTTCATTGTCTTTTTGTTAGAGACTTAGGCAGACCACTGTGACCTTCTGTGACTTCTAATGACATAGGTTGAATAACACTAATTTTTATGTCAGTCTACTTGTTTCTGAGATCGAGATTGTTTATATAGCCCAGACGTTGCAAGTGTCCCTTCTCTATATTTGGAAAATAGAGAACATCTGCATAATTGAGGGGCCAGAAATTAAATCTGATACACACCTTGTTCTTTTGATGAGGGAAAGTTACTTCAGAAGCTTTAAAGAGTTATGGAGAGAGGGATTGGAGTGAAGAATAGGACATTGTTATGTTTCCCAAGGGACTTTCTATTGATAATGAAAGAGATTATGATTTAGGTTCAATGGGGAGAGAGAATGCAAAAAGGGCTAGGAGTTCGATTTTTCAACTCAAATTAAAATGTCAGATTTGCAGTACCTTATCCGCCTAAAGATAATCAATCACTCTCTATTTCTTAGATAGGACAGCATGGGACTGCCTGAGTTAATTGTTACTTATTAGATATCATTTGTAAATTGTTTTATTTATTACCGACCTTGCCTCTAAATTTTCTTTGTTGACCTTTCTAATTCTGTGCTAGGTACAAATATTCCAAAAAGCGACGCAGCAGAGTTAAGGATGAAATGCCTAAATTTTCTTCTGGAAACACTCAAGGTGGTGGTTTGTATATGTCAGTCTTGAATTTTGTTCACTAAAAAGAAGAAATTAGATGCATAGGCAAACATAAATATAATTTAAAAGACATAAAAAGCTATATGATATTTCCCTAATGTTCGAATTTTATGAAAAAAAGAAGAAATTGAAAGTGTTGGCAAAGAAAATACCTTACCTGTGCCATATGATATTATTCTTTGGTTATACCTTTTGTTAGACCTAATTCAAGTAGGCAGAAAAAATTTGATTGCCGAATATCTCTTCTGAAAGAAATAAAATATCATTGGTAAATCTTCCTTTTGAATATCAGCGATAGAGAATTTTTTTCAGAAGTAAATCAATCATTCTCTGTCAGTGGAGGGTTTACGAGCTTTTGAACGTAACCTTACCTTCACATCACATGCATAGAACCCAACCGAAAGTTGCTAAGGTGATCTTTGGCTACACGCATATATTTATCATTGTTTTATTAGTTATTCTTTTGACGCAGCACAAATTTCTCTTCCTTGTTCAGTTGGCTGCTTAACATGCACATAACAAGCATGTTTATAAAGAATATAATGGTGCTTCTGTTTCATTAATACAGGAGTACAATCATACGCTCGATTTCTCAAAATTTTCCACTTTAGAATCTTATGGTTGGGCTAATCTTGGAAGTTCAACAGTCTCAATATCTGCTGACAGCATGCAGCTCGACGACCACTTTGGAATTCATCCTTTCTATATTGAAAGAGGTATATATTACAGTCTTCACTCTACATAAATCTTCACATGCAGTTCTCTCTAGATGGAATTAAAAGATTATCTACACATCCTTCCTCTTTTTGGTGGAGGAGGAGATTTAGCCCCTATTCAAGCCTCAATTCTCTAAAAACTCATTTTCAACACATATTTTTCCAATAAAATAATTTTACACGTAAACCTAAAACTTTTTCCTACTTTTTAACAACACATTCTCCAAAACATTCACTATTACAAACTCTATTTCCCAAAAAATGAGGCTAAAACAGAGCCTTAATCCTTTCTTATTGAAATAAAATTTGTATAGTTTTATCTTTCGTACTCGTACTTCTATCTTGCTAGCTTACTGCTTCATATTGTATAAAAAGTTATCCGCTCGTATCTTTTGTAGCATTACTTATTTATTCTACAATGAGAAGACCCCTCCTCTGTTTTAAAATTGTTAAAACACTTTATAATGTGAAAAAATATGGATTTGGATTGCCCAAGTCATCTAATTTTTAAAGAATTCAAGTTATATTCATATTGCATCCTGACTTTTGAAGCATATTTCCAACTTCATGTGTCGTTATGTGTTAGACCGAATGCATTCGTGTTATGGGCTCATCCAACCCAGTAGAAAACCACTGAACTTAATTTGCCACATTACTTGCGTATTACTTACAGAACCTTTTTAAACTTAGAAGATTTGTAGTGTTGTCATTGGTGGTGTTCAGCACTATTCTTTATGCATCACCTAAATAATTGTTGATGGAAGAAAATGCTCTATAAGTGATATGGGATGTTTTATGAGAGTTGTTACTCATATGCGTGGTTTTGTTCAAATATCTCTGCTGTGCCTTATCTATTTCTGGAGGAGCTGGGTAGTTGAGTATACAACATAATCCTGATCTTGTTTATTTTTGGTCAAACAGAACTTTAATTTTTTTTTTTTAAAACTTATTTTGAGACTTCACTCTTTAATATGAAAATTTCAGGATGCGCCTTCTAAAAATTTTTCCTCAGTCTATTCACTATTGTTGCTTTAATTTATAGCTGCTGTTTTTCATATGTCAGGTTTGGGATTTAGTTTGAAGTTGTACGTTCTTTCAAAAAATATCATTTAGTGATGTAACTGTTTTAGGTAGAGGGAAACTTTCTATATTTTAGTTGTATATTGATGATAAATTGAAATACGTCAACTCCTAGTTCCATTTCTTCTACGTTCTGTTGTATTTTGATGATGAATAGAAATACATCATGTCCTCGTTCATTTGCTTTTTTTGACTCAAGCAGTTTATGATACATTAGAGAGACTTTTTAACTGGAACATCTCAAGTAATTTACATGAAATTTAGTAGTTATAAAAAGTTGACAATGTTTTATTTTGACCTGAATTTATCACACAAGGTCAGGGCAAAAGCTTTCAGAATGTTAGATTATTTTGTTTGCACAAGTTTTATCTTGAGAGTCAACTAGTACGTTATATCATTTACTGCCTGTTGGTTGAACTTGATCCCTCATTAAGTGATTTCCATTAACCGTTGTCTGCACTAGTATGTTATGGAGTATATGCTTGATTGCAAAGATCTTTAATCTTGTGCAGGTGTTGAGACTATTGATGCTAAAGGATTTGAATTCCTCGCACCAACCACTTGTAGAAATGCGTTACGGGTGCTGCGTGCTATGCAGCTTTCAAAACCTGGTATTCTTTTTTTCAAGCTAATTATATACAACAATGATATATTTATGTGCGTGGATTTGTTGTCTGTGTATTCATTTGCCTGCATGTGGTATTTATTAAATAAGAAAGAAAACTCTATGATGAGCTTTCTGACATTTAGAATTTTCATGCTTCTAGTTTTGTTGGAAGGAAGTCCGGGAGTTGGGAAAACAAGTTTAATTGTTGCCCTTGGAAAATATTCTGGGCACACCGTTGTTCGAATCAACCTATCAGAACAGGTTACTGGGTGAACCCCCTTCTTAGTTAGTGATAATTTATTCATTTCCCACACTGCGATTTCCTGGTATTGTAGCCAGCCTTATATGCAAATTAGCATTACAAGGTCTTAATTGGCTGATTTGGTGCAGACCGACATAATGGACTTATTGGGATCGGATTTGCCAGTTGAGAGTGATGAAGGAATACAGTTTGCATGGTCTGATGGAATCCTACTTCAGGTTGGAAAATTGTTATTTGTCTTGAAATATGATTTGATTATGAAATCTAATGAGTTTTTTTTTTAATCAGGCCCTAAAGAAGGGATCATGGGTTCTGCTGGATGAACTTAATCTTGCTCCACAATCTGTTTTGGAGGTAATACTTTGAATTTGTCACTTGTCAGTACTTGCTATTTATCTTTCATGTAGAAAATATGTTTTGCTTATTATTAAATACTAGTTCTTTTATGCATAGATTTTTACTATTTGATTATGAAAATTAGGGTTTGAACGCTATATTGGACCACCGAGCAGAGGTTTTCATTCCTGAATTGGGTCATTCTTTCAAGTGTCCAACGTCTTTTAGGGTTTTTGCTTGTCAGAATCCTTCTTATCAGGGAGGAGGCCGGAAAGGCCTTCCGAAGTCCTTTCTCAACAGGTTCACCAAGGTATTACTTGTCTGTCATTAGATACATAGGCAGTGCGTCCAAGTATTAACTCTGTTGTGAATGTTTTCCGGTGAATGTCGATGGCTTAACGATTTGTTCCTTCCAACTGGATTCAGGTTTACATCGACGAGTTAGTCGAGGAAGATTATCTTTCCATATGTAGTTCACTCTATCCATCAATACCAAGAGCCATTCTTTCGAAATTGGTATTATTCAATAGAAGATTACATGAAGACACGATGGTGTACCACAAGTTTGGTCAAGATGGGTCCCCATGGGAGTTTAATCTGCGAGATGTGATCCGTTCATGTCAAATTATCCAGGGTTGATTATTATTATCTTTATTTATTATATCGATATCAACATGACTTATTCTCTCACACACTAAATTTTTTTCAGGTGCTCCGGAAAAATCAAAACTTGATTGTTTCTTAAGCACTGTATACCTGCAAAGAATGCGCACACCATCTGATAGAAGAGAAGTCATGGAGTTATATGAACAGGTTTTTGGATCGAACTTATTTATAAATCCGCAACCAAGAGTTCAGCTCAATCCTTGTTTCTTAACCATCGGAAACATATCAATTGAGAGGAATCGCTATCAACCTTCTGGAGTATTTAATAATGAGCTTAAAATTTTGCCCAGCATATGTAAAAGCTTAGAAGCTGTAACACAATGTGTAAAGCATAATTGGTTATGCATATTAGTTGGCCCACCATCTTCAGGTAAAACTTCATTGGTTAGATTACTTGCTCAGTTCACTGGAAATGTACTGAATGAATTAAATCTTTCTTCTGCCACTGATATATCTGAACTGCTTGGATGCTTTGAGCAACACAATGCCTTCCGTGACTTTCGACTTGCCATTGCTCAAGTTGAAAGCTATATAAACGAGTATTGCAGCTTGCAGTTGGAATCTTCCCTTGAGGTGTTCTTTCGAAGAAAGGATCTGATTGCACGGTGGCTTGGCTTCTTATCAATTATTGAATATGGTCCTTCCACTGGGTCTATGGCAACAGACTTTGAGAATCCAAGGATGAGATACTTTGAGTCCATCCCTGTGTTAGTTGAGATTATTGAAATTTTAAGGTCGGATCAACGGATATATAGGTTGTGTGTCTCGTGGTCTCAGAAGAATCTGGAGAGTACTCTTAATACGATCAAAAAGTTGGAGGAAGATTACCGGAGAAGGAGATATTCTGTGAAGTTTGAATGGGTAACTGGATTACTTATAAAGGCTATAGAGAATGGGGAATGGATTGTTCTGGAGAATGCAAACCTTTGCAATCCTACGGTTCGTATATTCTATTGTTTGTTGTTCCATAATTATTTTATTATTTATGGTACTATAGCTCCTTTTAATATTAAAATGTATTCTATTCCAAAGTGTAAACCGGTCTCTGTTTTGTGCTATCAGGTTCTCGATAGGATTAACTCCTTGGTCGAGCAATCTGGATCAATCACCATTAATGAGTGTGGGGCTGTGGAAGGTAAGCCGGTGGTTCTCCATCCCCATCCTCAATTTAGGATGTTTCTCACAGTTAATCCTAGCCACGGCGAAGTTTCCCGAGCAATGCGGAATAGAGGGGTAGAAATATATGTAATGCAAAATTGGTTGCTTGACGAGAAATGCAATGAAAATCTGGATGAGATTGAATTCAAAGATGCCAAAAGATTTATTACCCTCTCTGGAATCCCATTTGGTAAGTTGGTTGATATGATGGCCAAAGCCCACATTTTTGCTAAGCATGAAGGAGTTCATCTTGATGTAAGCATTACATATCTGGAACTTGCACGCTGGGTACAGCTATTCAAGAGGCTTGTCACAAATGGAAATCAACCCACATGGAGCCTCCAAATTAGTTGGGAGCATACATATCTTTCATCCCTCGGTGAGGGTGAAGGAAAAGATATTGTTGCTCAAGCAACTATTTCTTATTTATCAATGTCGGAACTTGAAGGATTTCCTTCTTCTCGAGACGGCTTGTTATGTTTGCCTGGAGGATGGCCAATACCCTTGGAATTGAGGGATTTTGTGTTTTACTCAAAAGAGGCTAGTGTGAGACAAAATTGTATGCTTTTGGAGTCCTTGGGAGCTCAGTTTGCATGTCAATCATTTGGAAGTAGCTTGAGCGGTCATCTAATAGAGCAAAATCTACTTGATAGAGGCGCAGCAAATATTTACCTCACGGAAGTTAGGTTGCTACGTTCCGCTATGTTTCCTAAGGCTTCAAATGATATGCTTGCAAACCGTGGCATGCAAAATAACCATGACTTGGTATTAGCCAAGAAAAAGCTGTTCTTTGCTGCTAATTGGGCATTTGAGCAGGCCACTGAAAGCGATTACTACCTTTATCTTTACTGGTTTGAGTGGCTTGGTTCTCAATTACAGCCATTTGGTTCATTTTTCAATTGGTTTTCTGGTTTACTAAAAAGGGAAATCGAACATCCTATTTGGAATCAGATACTTCATTCATGTAGAAAGCTTATGTCTTTAAGTTCAACCGAAAGAGATGTCATGTCTATACCCAGACTTTCCATGGAATTGGTTGACGCAACTGCATCTGTTGATATGTTAAGTTCCTGTCGTGGACTTCTAATCAACTCAATCAAGTGTATTCCCCTACTGAGACTTAGCTTTCAGCAATGGAGTCATGAGACTGAGCACAGCTATGGTAAAAGAAATCAACGTTTTGAACACGTTTTAAGTTCGCTACGAAGGGTGGAAGAAAAAGTGCTTGAATTGATTGTCGAGTCACCTACTTTTGATGTACTTTTTCAATCATACAGTGACCTTCTTGAGCATCATATACTCTTTTGGAATTTTATCATTTCATCCCGAGAAGAATGTTCTCTAGTTATTTGGCGTTCTTCGATGAAAGATGCTGTGAAATTGTCGGAATTTTGCCCAAGAGAAGTAGAAAATTTTATTTGGCGTTCTTTGATGAAAGATGCTGTGAAATTGTGGGAATTTTGCCCAAGAGAAGTAGAAAATTTTCAGGTATTGACTTCGTTCTTTTGCCTTCCCCTTCGTCCAGTTCTTTTCTTCTTCTCTCTGTTACATATGCTAGAGTTGACTTTGTGTTGTTTAGAAGGAAATGAAGAACCTGCAAGGAATTTCATACTTTTCTTTTCATTCACAAAAGTCTTTGCTCTGGGCACATGGTGGACACCCGTTTCTGCCTTCGTCGGCTGAGTTGTACGACAAACAGATTCAGCTTTCAAAAGCTTGTGAATTGAACTGGCCCAGAAAAATGAAGTTCTGGAAACTTGGTATGCTTTTACTTTCAGCTTTATTCAGAAGAGCAGTTTGTATTAAGATGTTATCCTGGCTTTTCTGTTTTTCTTTTCTTTTCTATTCTCTTACTTTGTTATTTCTTTCTGTATTACCTCGCCTGTTTTCTATAGCTGCAAGTGAACCACATGAGATGTCAATTTATGCTGCTTTGTCTTGCAATTCGGATCTTCGCTTCCTTGCTGTGCAAGGTAGAATCATCATGTTCTTTTAAGACTTGTAGCTTTTATTCGAGTATTTGTCCTGTGAATTCTCATACACTCCTCTCAGGTGCTGAAATATGTTAAGTTTAATTGGGTAGAACTGGTTAAACTGGTACTGTGAATTATCGTTCTTTCTTCGCAGGTGCTGTAATATGTTAACTTTAATGGGGGTATTGTTGGACTCGAGAATTTCATAATCCAGTGATTGTAACAATGGCCACAATCTCCTAAAAAATTGTTGTCTTCAAATCATAATCTCATCAAATATAGAATTGATGACTTAAATAGAGGTCTTCTTCATCTGTAGATATTTTGATACTTGGATTTAGTTTGGTGTTGCATTCCAACTCGGATTCAGTATTGATCTCATTATCAGTACTATTTATTAGTTTCTTGTTAGATGTGCAATTTGATTTGAGCGGATGTTTACTTTTTTGAAGGTGTTTCGATGTCATCATATATTATTAGCAAAGCAGACGATGGGGATTTCACTGTTCCACAGCAGTTGGAAGAAATGTATCAGGTATGCTTCATGATGTTCCATTCTTATTTTCATTGAAATGAAGTTCTTCGACATTTACATACATGTCATTCTTGTAGATGCTTTTGAGAAGATTGGATTTTGAGAAGCAGAAGTTGAAAGACATTGCAGGAACTGCTAAGCAAGCATCTACACACACAGTTTCATCTGTTTGTTGCGTCTTCTCTCCTGATATTTTATTTAGAAGATCTGGTGTAGACTGCTGGCTAGAAACACTACCTATAATGGACGAGATAAGTTTTTTCCTTGATTTGGGGCTACTCCAGCATCTAACAAAGATTACTCTGGTTAACACTGAAGAACAACATCACGTATGACTTCTCCTTTCTTCCTTAATTAAGGGCTACTTGAAATTTTCTTCTTCTTTTCTTATTGACTGATTTTCTGGTTGATATGGAAAGATATTCTTCAACAAATTTCCCTAGAAAATTCTTTTTTGTATATTTTAGACTTATCCGTGACAGACATTTTCTTAATATAACAGGCTTTATCTAATCTGTCTGGTCTTCTTGAATCAACTTTGAACTTCTCATTGAATTTCTCATCAAGGCCTCCAACTGACCTTTTAGCTCATCAAAAGATTTTGTGGACCCTGGATGCTTGGGAGTCGGGTCATGCAGGTTCGTGTTTCTCTATATATATCTAGTCACACCATTTTTTACTGGCATCTTTTTAATGAGTGTCTTCTTGTATACTGCAGCGAATGAAAAAATATCCAGTTTCATTATTGAGATGTGGTTTAGGTGGCATACAACACTGTGGGAACACTGCCCTCTTCTAGCAGAGGTATTGGTCAGACTAACGTTGATTTACCACCAGAAAATTTTTTGGTTTGTTCTTGTTAGGCTCATTGTTTTGACTTTTATCTACTGGTTACGCAGAACCTCTCTGGGCAAGATGGCCACTGTATTCTGCTGCCCCAAAAGGTTTTTTTGCCTTTGAAAATGGCAACAATCAACCAGATGTTGTAAGATTTATTTACATTTATCTCATTTGATTATTCAAGTTCTCTCGTGATTATTTTTCTTGATGTTCTAGTTTTGTATGATTATATGACGGTCATTACCCTTCAGAAATTTTTTTCTCCTCTCTCTCTCTCTTTTCTTTTATTTATTTATTTATCTATTTTATTTTTATTTTTTTTTGTAAAAACCGAAAAAGTTTCAGTTACCAGTATAGATTTATTACATGGAAAATGGTATCCACCTTTTGGGTTGAATTGGTCTCTCGTGCTTATAACTTTGGATCAAGTTCATATGTTTTGTCATGTCCAATGAACACGACTCCGAAAAGTGTGCCAGGAGCTATCAAAAGTGATCAATTATTTCCAACAATGAAAAGCTTACTACTTTATCATAAATAGCAAATTGCACAAAGACAACAAAATTACGGCATAATTAGCATATTCAAGCCAACTTGAGACCCTAAAGGCCTAAAGGGGGAATTCTAAACTTTTCCCAGTGAAATTCAAGCTAAATTAGTTAACAGTAAATACCGACATCTGTCAAAGTATATCAGCCAAATAATATTACAAGTATGCAGAAATCTTGATCAGACTTTGGAGAGAAATGCTGATGATGAGGAAGAACCACTGTTGGTGGAGGATCGAGTCGGTGGTGGAAGGCAGTGCCAAGGTGGACAGCACTTGGACGCCTGGCTAACTGTGTCTTGAGAATTCTTTATCATTTATTCTTGTCTTTACACAAAGCCCATTCCTGAACCTTCCCCCATAGGTGTAGCCATGTCCAAATCATTATAATCTTAAACCCTGGTTTATAAATAGGAGATGCCTCATCATTTAGTGTTATGCTCATCCGCATTAAAGATAGTGCTGTGTTACTTTTTTTGTATATTTATAAAGATAATCTAGATTTTTATTGATTTATAAATTTCAGGCAAAATAAATTCTCTATCAGAGATTATCCACTCCACAGCTTCAAGCTTAGAGTTGCTTCCCGTAGTCTCTGGCAAAGTTCTGAAAATATGAATCATGCACACGCTTTACTTCTTTCTGCTGCACAATCTCTCTTCCAGCAGGTTTTTCCCCTTCTTTGACAAGTAATATGCATCTTTATATGGCCAAATCATGAATTTGGCACTTCTAATCTTTCATTTTTCCATTCTCTCTACTCGTACTTGTAGATTGTTTATGCGCACAAAAAATCTTTCGAGGATGCCAAATTTGCTAAAATCAAGTCTGCTTTCCAGTCTATCAAGGAAATAAAGAATACGGTACATATCTTTCCTCGCTCCAACCTAATTGCTGTTTTTCATTTGAAGTGAGAAAGAATGTGATGTAATGATGTTTGGTTTCAGACAAAAAAGAAAAGAATGTGATAATTATTTGTTTTAGTTGCTAAACTCTGAATGGGAACTAGAGATCGTGTGTTTTATCATTATAAAAAGAACATTTGATCTATTCACTTGCTGTATATTATCCATTTTCTCGAATCACAATTAGTCTGGATAGCATTTTTTTGTTTCTATTGTTTATTTTGCCATTTTGATACTTACTTGTATGTCACAGCAGGAAACTATAAAGGCCCTGGTTTCCCTTCTTGCGTCGTCAAACCACCCCATATTCACTTCCTTGATCGATACATTTATTGAGCCATTGCTTGGTGAACTTTATCCTGTATGCTCATCTACTGGTGAGTGCATATACACGAACTACTAGTACTTGGAGGTTTTCCAATTTTTGATTTAATTCTCACTTTTATTATTTCTTCACATTTGCCCTGTACCTGTAGACATTGTGCGAAGACTAGGTTGTGCTTGGTTACAAATTGGAGGTTTACGTTATAATCTTTTGACCTGCTGCGATGATCTGGACCCGACTGTAAAATACTCAATTAAGTATTCTCAATTGGTGGAAAAGATTACTTCTCTTGAGATAGAAATTCAGGTGTATTTTTCAATCAACACGCACTTTTATCATGCACTTTATATCATGCGTGTCAACCACTTATTTTCTTTCTATTTGTTGTGCTTACACACGTTTAAGTACATCTGTAATTGAAGTGTTGATATCGTGAGATTGAGACTGTGTCTATCATTAGCTGGTTTGTGTTTGTATATGTTGAATTAGTTTGTTAAATCTCTAAAAAGTGAAGGTGAAAAATCCGTTATTGCCTCTCTCCAATTTAGAGAGATCAGGAAAATTCATTTGCCAATCTCTGTATGGTTGAGGGCATGGCTTTTCCTGATTATCTACTGTTGATGCACAGAATAGTTTCATTCTATCTGTGCGAACTCTGCATTTGATGCTGTCTGCTTCTCAAAATGTTCATGCTAAAACTTCATTTTGTTATAGTGTTTCATATATCATGTCACCTACATGCACATTGTCAGTCGAACTTGAACAAAGGTTTCCCCTCTTTTATATATATATACACACACACACACATACGTATATATATATATATATATATATACACATATATATAACACGCATATGTAGGAATTTTTTCTTGTGCCTTATTGGTACTTTATGTATTTTCTCCTATTTTTTTTATTCAATTTTTGAAATCATTGGTTATTTGTTTTGATTTTGGGAACCAGTTTTGAAAGTATATATTTATCTTATGAGCTAAAGATTGATTCTGTTGAATATTTATTTATCATTTATAATGTTGTGTGGATGTATTTGTCAAATATAACTAGAACAATATACTAGTAAATTGTTGCCTATATACCCACAAAAATGAAAATGTCTGGGGGCAAGCACTAGCTTGTGAATTGCTGGTTGCATAACAAAATGTAAAGGAGGTTTGCATTTTCCTTCAAGCATTATGAAGTACAAATCCTTGGGTCATTGGGCTTGTTATTCTAGTGTCGGCTTAATTCATAGCTCATATTGTTGTTTCTACTCAGATTTGTATTAATACTGCATCTTTACAGGTAAGGGAAGAGTGTGTCCATTTAGCGGGAAGTACTGAGAAAGATGTTAATAATTACAAAGTGAAGTTGTTGGAAAATCTCAATGCTGAGCAGAGAAGGCTGCGAAGAAAGGTTCATGAGCTTATTTTCTGTGTGTTATACTGAATTTCTTTTTTTTTTCTTGAAATTATTCTTGATGTGGCCGTGCTGTTGGAATCTACGAACAGCCAATCACTTAAGTCATACCTGTAGCTAATATTTTTGAGCATTTTAATAGTATGTGGATTTTTGATTCTGGGTCGATGCTCTTTGTTCTCCACACACTCCCCCCAATGTCAGTGGTTTGGTTATTTTCCTTTTTGAGAGCTGGGGGAATGGCACTTGTTTAATCCATGTATGATCTTTGTAGGTTGATAAAGATTTGATAGACAAATTCTGGGACATAACTTAATTGAAGTCCTTCAGTCATTTTACCTGTCTGACACTTGGTCTAAAATTCATTGATACTCCTGACATTGTTACTCCCATAAGGAAATGCTTGTTTATAGAGAGGATATTAGTTTAAATTCTACTTCTTTTAGAATCTGTTTTCATTCCACGAGACAATTATTGGAAATGAGATTCTGGATGTGGATATTTAAAAACTTCAGGATTAGTATTTATTTTCCTGATGGTTTACAATTTTACACTATTTTGTTTTTTTATATATATATGTAATGCCATTGTTTTTGAGATTTTTTTAATCCACTTCCATGGGCACTGTTTATAATTAAAAAAGAAAAAAGAAAAAGAAAAGAAGCTGTTTGCTTATTAGTTATTGACATCAACTACTTGTAAAATAGTATTCAAGTAGACAATTATTCTCATGCCACATGTGGATACACTGTTTTCAGGTTTCATGTTTCTTTGTCCATTCAGTTTACTAAATCTGTTTGCAGTAAAAATCATATAAATATATATTATTTTCTTTATGCAGAAAGGAGATACTTGCACCAATCTAATTTTGTTTGCTCTTATTTCAGATTTCATTCCGCTCTGATAAAAAAAAATACGGGGAGTTGAAGCGTGAGTGTGATGATTTCCGTAAGTTGGTTTCAAGTTTGGTTGGTTGGATCATGAATGTCGAAAGCATGCATATAGAAGAGGTTACCAACCAATTAAAAAATTGGCAGGTATAATTTGTTTGCCATCATTTAGATCAGTAAATTGTTTTCTCTTTAGATGCAGGAGTGTGCAATGTGTATAATTCCCTCTCTCAAGGTTTCTTACTTCTTTAATGTCCTTGTATCTCAGGAGATAGCTTCGTGCTTTATTGAGCGCTTATCGAATGTGTACTCTTCATATGTTGATGTCGTTCTACCTGTTCAAGTTGCAATATACGAAATGAAATTTGGATTATCACTGTTGCTTTCTAGTTTATTGTACAAAATGTATCTTGAAAAGATTGGAGAGCAAGATATGGAGTTGGTTCTGGTAAATAAGTGATCCACTTTCCTACTTTTTATTTTTGTTTCCCTTAGCTGTTTTCACTTGACACTTGAAGCTTATTGGCAGAGCACAATTTATTCTTTTATGAGATTCCCTCGAGGCTGTGCAGCGGGAACTGTTTCTGTCAATGTTGACAATAAACAGGGCAAACTGTTATCTAGTGATATTGTATTGCCAACGAGCATTGGTGTGGTAAATTTGAATTTGCTAGAGAAAATAATTGGTTTCACAAGAGATTTCATTAACTATAGAACGGTTAGTAATTCTGATTACATTACTTTCCTTTGTTTTTAAGCCTGGTATGCAACTAGGCTTTTAAGTCTTCTTGGCATGTTGTGGATTGCATTTGTAATTTTTCTTCTACTGCTTTAATTACATTAGGTCTCTACCTTGCAACTTAGAATTTCCATGTATCAGAATGTTCTAGCTCAAATCAAACATTCTGTTGCTGATGCACGTTTTCTGGATGATGCTACCTTCAAGGTGAGGACTAAATAAATGAACTTTTACCATTCTCGGGCCATTATCTCACAACAGCATCTTAAAATAACATTGTACTATAAACTTTGTCAGCTTTTGGATGAGATCTTTGATAAGTTTGCTAGAGAGTGGATGCACATGAAACTCAATGTGAAAACTAGAGAGGATAACCAATCTCAACAGTTCAAGTTCAAGACACGTGCATTTAACATAGAGAGCATTATTGACATTGATGTATCAAACCTAGCAAGTTTGCTTCCAAACGAAAGCTTCTCAGAATGGCAAGAAATGCTCTCCGAAGAACATGTTGAAAAGGTAACATTGCCTGGTCTCATGCTCTGTGTGGTCGTGGAAATGTGTACGTATATGCGTTCAGACATATATCCACGCTTACATGTCTATACGTGCACGTGTATTAGGTGTGTATATCAATATAGTGTGTGACAGTGTCTATAACTGTGTTTGTAGACCAAAGCTGATGAGGAACATGAAAATTTGGAGGACGATTGGGATTCCACAATGGAATTCAATTTGAATGACTTTGTCCAGTTTCACTATCAGTTATTTGGCTCACTGGACCTTGTTCGAAATGTAAGTTCACTTCAAATTCGCCTTACACGATTCAAGCATAAGTTTTTAATAGCTTACTAGGCCCTGTTTGGTAGAGATTTTTGGTTGTGTAGAATGTGTGGTTAAAAAGTGGGAAAAGTTATGGGTCCACGTGCAAAATTATTTTATTAGGAGGATGTGTGGTTGAAAATGAGTTTTAGAAAATATGGGCCAAACAAGGGCTAGATAAAGCTCTTAACTGCCGTATAGCTGATCTTTTAAACACATCAGCACACACTAACATTCTCTAATGGAAATTTATCTTGATGCCTGTGAAAGACCTTTTCCTCTATAAGATAGTGCTAAACTTCACAAGGAGCTTGTTATTATTTTTAAAATAAAATTTGTATGTGATCAATACTTGTGGCATGCTCCCATAATTAACTTTTGCTGAGATATTAAGTAGGAACAAGTCGAGCTTATCAAATAGGGGAATGAGGGATCTATAGAAGAATACTGGTTAATTCATAAAAGATTAGGACATCAAATTTTGTTTCTACTTAGATAATTAGGACATCAAATTTTGTTTCTACTTAGATTGTTCTAATCTCAGTGTGGTGTGTGAATTAGCTAAAAATCATGGTGTTCTTTACCCTTTAAATAATGGTGGAATAGTGAAGAGTTTCTGTTACGCATCCTGTTGTTGGGACCCTCACAAGTATCTTGCCTTTCCAGAGCAAAGTGATTTATATGTTTTTTGAAAAATGTGCGTCTTCATTTCTCTTAAGCTTAATGAGCATATTGAATTCATCTTCTTTGAGCATGGATGTGCTCATAGTGTTGCCTAGAGGCTCCACAATTGTATATCTGCCATGCAATAAACTTATTGAAGATAGATTTTACATTAGTTAATTCTGTATTGGACTCGTTTAACTTGCAATTTCTTAATATTTTTCGGGCACCAATCTGAGCTTGCATTTAAGAAATAACTATCATTGCTTTTCCTGTTCAGCCTGGAAATAACGTGTCTGATTCAGACAGATTATCTTCTTTCCTTGGCTCGTATACTTTGGGAGTTCAAATGATTAAAGGTGTGTCTCATATTTATCATTTTTTTTTTATTTCGGTAAAATTTCTCATTCCTTTCAATTTTCAGATTTAGAAGGTTTATTCTCCTCTAGTTTCGATGCTAAGGTTACGCCAGAACACTTGCTCCGCCTCTGTATGGAGCATGATCACAAGTTTAATTTGTCTAAAAAATCAGCTCACACGTACAATTTTTATAAGGTTTGTCTTTTGTAAAATGCCCGTGTCTTCTTTACATTGTCTTGTTTACAATTGAAAATGACCCCTTATTAACTTCTTTTCTCTTTGATTCTCATTTAGGATCCAAATTCATCAGTGATGGTTAAATTGGTGGGGCCTGTTACGATTCTTAAACGCCGGATTCTCGTGCTTTTGAACGAATGGGACGATCATCCTGCTCTTCAGAAAATCTTGGATGTAATTGAAATGATATTGGCTCTACCATTGTGCACTCCTCTCGCCAAGGTATATTGTCTACTACCGGCGAAAGGTTTTTGAGATTTAATTACCTGTTAAAGCGTTTTATGGGTGGAACTAAAACGAGCAAATAATGTGATGTACATCATATTGCTTTTTCTGTGATACCAAAAATATAACATATCAGGGTCTTAACCCAATTTATGTTCTTTGTTGTTTGTTGAGATACTCTAGCTGTTGGACTTTTGAGTCAAAACTAGGTGAAATTATAATTTTTCTTACCTCCACCTTACTATCTTCCTTCCCTGGTTTACACCTTGTCAATTTCAATATATAATCTGAAAACTAAAATTATTATTTTCCAAGGGATCTTGGTATCCTTGAATTTAGCTATCTGCTTGTGCTGATATGATATTTTATGGTTCATAGCAGGATATGCTTGTTGCAATACCTGAATACCTAACTCGTCTTGTTTTCTGTTGAAGGCTCTCTCGGGGTTGCAGTTCCTTCTTAACAGGGTACAAATTTTACAAGAAACTGTTGCAAAATTCCCTCTCTCTGGTAAGCAATTAACCTTTTGCTGCATATGGTTGTCTGTGATGGATTACAAGTAAATCTATTTCTTATCCTCCCTTAAATATTTTACTTTAGATGAATTGGACCCGATTCTCGTGCTGGCGTCGTCATGGCATAAGTTGGAGTTCGGATCTTGGCCTGCTTTGCTGGATGAACTTCAGTTACAATTTGAGATGAATGCTGCGAGGGTAATGTTGGTCTTTTCCTCATATTTTATTTTCCTGGTAGAACATAAAACCTAGTCGAAGAAACCTAATGTTGTCAAACTGACGTATTAATACAGTCAACATAGATAGGAAGCCTATGGGGTATCTCAAATGAAACAAAGATGCATTCACAATGGTTATAGTTTCAGAGAGCCTGGTATCAATTTGAATTCTATTTGACCTTTGTATAGTTTTCTGGGGTTTCATCTATATAGTGTATTCTTTGTTGGAGGGTCCTTGTTTTAGTTGCATCAATACCGTATATCTCATGCACATCTGTGATCTTAAATATAAATACACAATTAAAATGTCTCCTGAAGAGAGGACTGGGTGCCATACATTATTCGTAGTGCTTAAAAGTAACAAAACTTGCACATCTCTATAGCAATGCAATGCATTATCTGTAGTGCACGACCAAAGATAGAACTGGATTGTGTGTTTCTTGAAGGACCCTTTTAATTTCAAATTTTAAGATATAGTTTATGCAATCAATTGCTTGTTAAATTTTTCGATCTTCAGGATTTGTAAATGCAATCAGTTGCTTCTTGTGTGATAAGCTCCTGTCTGAGTTCTTAACATTTTTTGATTTCATGCAGTTATGGTTTCCCTTATATTCTGTTCTTCAACATAGACATGCTGCTGATATTGATGAATACAACCAATCTACAATTCAAAGGCATGTATTAACTTTTCTCTACTGAAATTCAGCGTGGTTAGTAAAGAGTTCTAATCAACTTACTGTCACGAACGTCTAATGAAAAATGAACATGCAGCTTGGAAGAGTTTGTTCTGATGTCCAGCATTGGTGAATTTAGAAAGCGTCTTCAATTACTCCATGCGTTCCATGGACAAATTAGTAACGGTTTGAGCCGGGGGTCTTATTCAAGGTAAAGCAGAATATTTTATGCTTTGGCTAAATGCTATATTGGATACTGGAGAAGCAGTTAATTCTTCTTCGGATAAAACTGAAAGCATGCCTTTAGTCGTTTTGTATTATATTAAACTGTTCCACCAATAATTTTGTAAAGTTGAGATGCTAATTTGCATTAAATTATGCAGCCCTCACCATGAAGAGAATGTGAAAGTTCTATACAACACATTTGGCTTCTATGTGCAATTCTTGCCACTGTAAGTTCTCTGTTGCCGACAATTTTAAAATTTATATACATCTTATTAGGACGCTTGACTTTTTTTGGGGTTATATCGAAAGTTAATATTTCTGGTGTTTTCAGAATTTTGGAACACATCGAAGCTAGTAGAAGAAATATTGAGACTGAGTTGAAAGAAGTCCTTAAATTGTGCTGCTGGGATCGTGTTGAGATCCACTGGACTGCAGAAACCTCTAAAAGAACCAGGCAGAAGCTGAAAAAGATCATACAAAAGTATACTGTAAGTCAATAACTTCTTCCTAATCAAATTGGACATGGCCTGCTGCAGTTTACAGGATAGGTTCATATTTTCTGAAAGAAATTCAATCCAAATGCTGATTGCTCGCGTCTATTTTCAGCGTAACGGTGTCTGTAAATCATGTATAAAGTATGTCTTATATGTATCCCAATCTATGACCTAAAAATTCATCAGTCGACATATGAATCATATAACTGAGGTCCATTATATGTAAAGCTTTTGAAAACACCCTGACAATAATTTCTGAGGCCAAGTTTACTGCCCTCTATGAAACAGCTTTTGTGTTTGCTATTGATAGTTGACCTGCATGATTTCTTGCGATTGAATGTTCATTCATACAAATTGCATAATAATATCATCTACCTATTTTTTTGGCACAGGAAATATTGCAACAACCTTTAATGCATTTCGTTGTTCAAGAGGCCTCACGAAGAGGCATTAACACCCAATATATTAAAGGCCTAAACCTCCTAATTGATCCCTATGAGAAGAGCAAGAATCTCCTTGGTACCGTCTGTTATCAGGTTCAATCCACTGATAAGAACAGGTTGCTTTCTTTTCTCATATGTTTGCCCATGCTAGTTTTGTGTTTGCCACAAAACTTTTCTCAATTTTTGCTCTTTGTTGCAGCTCTTTATGGGTTACGGAATGGTGGAAGAATGTAGTAGTTGTTTTACAAAACTTTCCCTTAGGTAGGACAAGTGAGGTTGGCTTCCCAGATATTTCATTGAAGGATATGGAAGGTAAACTGTTAATCCTTTGTATTCACTTAATACATTTAGCATTTTCATATGTTTGTTGACAAATGACAATTCTCACATAAATGGCTTTCAAACTATGCAGAGGTTGGGAATGTCTTCAAGGATGTACCTTCCCAATCTTGCTATTTATACTTGGAAGAAAGAAAGCTGGTGCATCATGCAATAGAGAGAATATGTGGAATGATAATTGATTGTGTAGAACTTTGGGAAGACAAAAGTAAAAATTTGAGGAAGAGGAGGGCTTTCTCGGATCTTCTAAAGCTCTTTGATAGTTGTGGCTTGCTTAAGCATAGAACAATCAAGGAGGTACAACTACTCTATTATATCTGTATCGTGTTTTGAGTCTTAAATTGCTTATTTACCTATATCTTTGTATGAAACTTATCCCACATTGCAGTTTGGAATCTACTGGTATTTCTGTTTACCTTCATTTTTCCTGTAAGATTTTCTAGTTTATATTTATGCTGTGATATCTTCCATCACATAGGATCAGTTCAACCAATCACGGCCTTGCCTCCTCCAGCCATCCTATGATGTACAGCATTTGCTGCTGACACATGGTAATCAGTCTTCTGGGGATGCCAACATTGCCATTTCCAGCCATTCTGAGAGCTCATCCCATCAGCAATTAGATATCATATGGAAAACAGCAAATCAGTACTATTTCAAGAGCATTGCATCTATGCGAGCTCTGCAGCAAATATGCCTGAATTTTCACAAGGATTTTACTCTTGAACAGGTACTACACAGTACATAATTTAATGGATTTAGTTGTGAAATGCTCAGCTATCTATCAAAATTCAGTTTCTTGTATCTTTACGAGTAGAAAATATCCTCTGCAGCCTAATGTAGAGGTCATATGAGATTTTTTTAAGGTAGTTTTGTTTGCCAGAGTCTGTATACCTTGTGATCCACCACCACCACCACACTATTATTATTATTATTATTATTATTATTATTATTATTATTATTATTATTATTATTTATTTTATTTTATTTTTATTTTAAATGACATGGACCTTAATTACAATACATACTGAGAAACTAAAAAGTATTCATGAAATAATCCAAATCTTAATTATGTCTACCTTTGATCCCCACTGAAGTTCCCTATTTAATTAAAACGTGTATCATTTATTCATGTCTACGTAGTCGATCCAATTTTTTAATAAACGTGAGTTAAATTGTGAAAGAGAGTACTNGGGGGGGGGGGGGGGGGTGGCTGGGGCTGTTTGATGACCTGCATTTTCTAGGTACAATATCAATTTTTTCTTTGGTGTTCTTTATATTCGTAGTGTTGGGAGAAATTTTGATTGCTGCATACATGTAATTTAGGTTAACAATTACTTTTTAGTTTCATCTGGATGAATTGGCATGTATTTCTTCGAATGTGTATCCAGGGATTAGTTGTTAAGTCTGTTGCATTTTTGAGATTTTTGGCGATATTTATATTGAGAGATATTAACCTATTAGTGTGCTTATGTTTAGATTGATGAATATCACTTTTCTTTCTCTTTCTTTTTGTGTAGATTAAACGGTCAGGTTCTTACATTGACCATCTAGTAGAAATTCAACAAGAACAACGGGCGCTTGCTTATGGTTTCTCCAATCAACTCAAGTGTTTGAAGGAATGCACATGGCCTTTATCAAACTTGTTCTCAGGCTCCATTTCTTCTGCTAGTGGTACTAGTAGTGATTTCTGTTTTGCCCAAAACCAACATGCCACTTTCAAATGCATGTGGCAACAGAAGGTTAGGCTTTTGACCTGGTGAAGTGAATAAGAACCTTCCTGCTCTTTGTTCACCAAAGTGAAGCTCACATTTCTACTTTTACTGCAGCAACTTTTTGATGGTTTTTACACCGTTCTGTATGATGAACATTTGTTGCTACAAATGGTTGAAGACAATCACTTGAAAAATTGTCTAATTGTCCAAGATGAAGTACAAAATATCCATATGTTGATTCAGAAGTTCTTTCCAGACTTTCGGAAATCTAAGGTACTTTATTCTCATTCACTGTGCTGCTGTTCTGAATGGTTAAAAACAACTCTGTCTTACTTATATGGAAATTTCTCAATAGGATTTGCTGGATGACTATCTTCTTGGTGATAATAGAGATATAACTGCGGTAGGAGCTGTATTGAATCCTTATGGCATTACAGAAGAAATGGAGCAGCTGGTAAATCAGAACTTCCAGTTGATTCAGAAATTTGAGGAAAATCTCTCTGCTTTCCAGAAGCAAGATGGGAACAGATTAGTCCCAGAAATACTGCTTGGGCATTTTAGAGATTTATTTGAGAAGGTATGTACAAATTTTATTCAATCGAATGTCGTCCTCAGATATCATCAGTTATCATTGTTGTTTAACTTTTTGAGCTATTGAAGCATTTCTAAAGGTTATGCCATAGGTGTATTGTGAAGAAAAGTATTTGTAAAGTATCTCCAATTTGAGCATTCTTTTAACATTTTTCAGGCTGACATTACTGCTGAAGAGTTTTATGCTTCTTTACGTGCTAGAAATCTGTCTAATAATATGGATGGGGATCCCAATCGTCATGAAGGGAATATGATTGAAGTTGAATCTTGCTTCAGCAATGCCCTCAAAGGAACATATAAGCATATCGGTGATGCGCTTCAGAGAGTTGGGTCACTGAAGTATGACCATGCTGTTTCTGCAGATTCATTAAAGAATATGAATGAGTGGAAAATTCGATTTGAAAGAGATATAGAGAACCTGCAGTTGGTCAATATGTGTGAAGATGTAGCGAAAACAATTCAATTTGCTGTAAGTTCCATCAATGCAAATTTCCTTCCAGATTTTTCATTTTATGATTTTTTTAATTGTTGTTTACCATTTGATATTTGTTTCTCAGAGACAACTTTTGAACTACTATGGAGAGAGGAATCCAAGTCTCTGTCCGTCTGTTGGTGAACATTTAAGACAATTGCATTTCTTATTGAATGTGATAATGGCTTTTGGTGATAATCTTCTGCGGGATTTTCTAACCATGCATGGGATGGTAAGTGTGTCATAATCTTTCAACTTCAAACCGTGTAATAATTTTGCATTAATCAACTTTTACTATTCTATTTTTTCTTTTTGGGGACGTCCAATCAAATTTGTATTAGCTCTATGCAGCTGAATATACGTTTTTTTCCCTATTTCAACCACTAACAGAAGGCCCTATGAAATAAGCTTCTGTCAGCACTGATAGAAGAGAAAAAATCATGAATAACTGCGATTGTGTTCACAATTTTCTCAATTTCAATAATTCATGTTCAGTGTTTTCTAATTTTAAGTGTTTCATTTCTAAACTGCTATATCTGAGTCTCTAATATGTTATGTTGTACGCAGGTATCCACAATAACTTATGTTCTTGCAAACGTGTTTGCTACATTATTTTCCAAAGGATTTGGCACTATTGAAGATCAATCAACTAGTGACACAGATGATACAACTCAAGATGCACATGGAACTGGCATGGGTGAGGGTGAAGGACTGAATGATGTCAGCGATCAGATTACTGATGAAGATCAGCTCCTTGGCGCGTCTGAAAAGGTACGGAATCAGATGTTCAGAGTATTAATCTCTGTCTAATCCTCTATAACGAAAATTTATGAGTGTTGTTGAACAATCTCATCTAAAAGCGAGAGAGAACAAACTTATTTAAATTAACCTGCCTCCTCACGGGCTTGGCCATATCCATTTGATTACCAGAGGTCTGACGTGCACAATTTTCATTGAGGGGTGGCGGCATGACTTGATCACAAACGATGTTTGCTCCAATATCATGTTGAACATTATCTAAAAGCTTAAGCTATGAGAGAGATGATGCATATATTTATTTAAATTTAGTCTTTTAACAAAAAAATGGGCATGTGATTATATTTTCTCTATTAAGCTTCTGCAGCCAAATGAAGATAAGAATGATTTGAGTGATGTTCCAAGTAAAAATGAAAAAGGAATAGAGATGGAGCAGGACTTCAGTGCCAATGCATTTAGTGTTAGCGAGGACTCTGGAGATGATGAAAATGAAGACACTGAGGATGAGCAACTGGACTCTGCTATGGGGGAAACTGGTTTGGATAGCGAGATAGTCGACGAGAAAACTGGGGACCCAGGTGATGATGAAAATCCAAATAACTTGAATGAGAAGTACGAAACTGGGCCTTCCGTGAAAGACACAGCTTCTAATGATAAACAACTTCGAGCCAGGGAAGATTCTCCTGGTGATGGTGATGGTGATGGTGACGATGATGTTGGAGATCTTAATCCTAACGAATCTAGTGAGAAGATTGATGCAAATGAAAATGAAGAGGGTCCTGATGATGTAGAAGATATGCATGTGGACAAAGATGACGCATTTTTAGATCCTACGGGGCTGAATCTTGACGATCAAAATCCAGGGCCTGAAGAAGATCCACACGGGGATGACATGGATGTAACTGAAGCAATGGAAGACGGTGAACCTGACGATTACGAAGGTTCTGACCCTAATAATAATGAGGAGAAAGACGATTTAATGGATGAAAACTTTGATGAGGCAGAATATGAGCAGTTGGGAGAGAGTGCTGAAAAAGTCAATGCGCAAGAAAGTAACAAAGAGATGGACTTTGAAACCCCTAAGAAAGACGTGCTAAAATCGACGACTTCTGATTTTGTTAGGGACAATGTTCCAAATGCTCAGTCTGCACCAGAACCTAAAGAAGACACTGATGCAATAGATCAGGGAGAAGTTGCACCAGATGCAAAATCGTCTAACTTCAGTGAAGTTGAAAATGATCTTGCTTCAATGGGTGGCTTTCCTAGTGCCTCTGAGATCGAAATGAAGGTTATTGACTCTATGGAAGGCAAAAAACTGAGCCACGATCAATCTCAATCTAAAATGCCGCCTTTTGAGTCGCTTCAGAGAAATCAACCGAACCCTTTTCGTAATGTTGGGGATGCACTTGATGGATGGAAAGAGAGAGTTAAAGTCTCGGTTGACTTAGAGGACCAGAAGGACGGTCCGGAGGATTTGGTGGATGAGACAGCAGATGAATATGGATATACCGCTGAGTTTGAGAAGGGTACATCTCAAGCGCTTGGCCCTGCAACAGCAGACCAGATTGATAAAGATATGAATAGAAGTGATCTAGAAAGGGATATTGCAACTGCAGACTTAAAAGACCCCACTACTGAAATGGAAATCGAAATGCAGCCTTCTGATTCACGTCCTGTCAGAACGGCAGCTTTGAATCCTGAGAATTCTGTAAAAAAACAATTGGAGATGTCAGAATCTGACAATCCCCTTGGAGAATCCATAGAAGTCAACGATGATCATGAAATAAATAACTCATCTGAAAGTACAGTGTCTGTAAGGAGGTCCTATATGACTGAAGATATAAATCAACTAAGCAAGCTTTCAATGCAGGATAGTGAACTGGGTAAAGCCCGTGTCTTTGAGATGTCTGCTGACATGAGAGATGATGCAGCTGTTCTTTGGAGAAGATACGAATTGCTAACATCAAGTTTGTCTCAAGAGCTTGCTGAACAGTTGCGTCTGGTAATGGAACCCACTTTAGCAAGCAAGCTGCAAGGAGATTACAAAACTGGCAAAAGGATTAACATGAAGAAGGTATGCAACAGTATAATCTTGATTTTAAGATGGCACTTGCCTGGTTGCATGGACAAGTAATTATGCAATTTTTCATTTTTCAGGTGATTCCATATATTGCAAGTCATTATCGGAAAGACAAAATATGGCTAAGGCGGACACGGCCAAATAAACGTGACTATCAAGTTGTTATTGCTGTGGATGATTCCCGCAGCATGTCAGAAAGCTGTTGCGGAGGTGTTGCTATCGAAGCTTTAGTGACAGTCTGTCGAGCAATGTCTCAATTGGAAGTGGGAAATTTGGCTGTTGCGAGTTTTGGGCAGAAGGGTAACATTAGATTACTTCATGATTTTGATCAGCCTTTCACTGGTGAGGCTGGAATTAAGGTTGGTTTATCTTCTTGCTCCCATTTTTGTTCTGCACAAAACTTCAAAGTATTGACTCTATTGTTCTCTCACTGGCGGTGTATGCATACATTTGTTGCTGGTATATTTTCGCTTCGTTGTCCTAACTTAAGTTTCTTTGATGTTTTTCTACTGGGGAGCAGATGATCTCGAGTTTGACATTTAAACAAGAGAATACTATTGTAGATGACCCAATGGTTGATTTATTGAAATATTTGAACAATATGCTGGATACTGCAGTAATGAATGCACGACTACCATCTGGATATAATCCTCTACAGCAGCTTGTTCTGATCATATCTGATGGTCGTTTCCATCAGAAGGTAGGTACCTGTCTGTTACGTTTGTCTCTGATTCAGGTTTATCTGTGTGCATGCATCTTTGATACGATCCTTCCAATATCTTTTTATAGGAACATGTGAAACGATGCGTGAGAGATATCTTGAGTAAAAAGCGTATGGTTGCATTCATCTTGATCGATAGTCCACACGAGCCAATTATGGACCTCAAGGTATTTACTTTCATTCTCGATACTCTACTTGAATATTAGACAAATCCAACAAATTTTAACTTGGATCTCCTCCTCTTTCAGGAAGTGTCATTTTCGCATGAAGAGTTTTCGAAGGGAAATATTAAGTTCTCAAAATATCTTGATTCGTTCCCATTCCCGTTTTATGTTGTACTGAAGAACATTGAATCACTCCCAAGGACGCTTGCCGATCTTTTGAGACAAGTAAGTTTTCAACAAATCAATTTGTTGGTTCCACAAGTTGCTGCATGAAATTGACTAACCTTTTGTTCGGCGTACACAGTGGTTCGAGCTTATGCAAATCTCGAGGGACTAAGTTTGTGCTTGAAGGCGTTTCCGACTCTTGAGCCAAATCTTTAATATAGTTTAGTGTAGGGGCGAAATGTATATAATTTGTTCGACTAAACCTCACGGGTGTAAATTTGAAAATATTTCTGATTAATTTTATTTAATTTTTTTAAAAAATATATGCAATGTGGTTATGCTTGGAATTGAATTTCTTTTGATGTAATCTTTACACGACGTAATTAAATTTGCTACTAGATTAATAAAATGGTGGGTCCTACTCCAACCTTAAAATTGCCCAACTGCGATTGCTGGGCATTGGATCTCAGACTGGTCTATGATATCTAATCTTGTGATTAGTAACGTGAGAGATTAATCAAAATTCTGATGGTGTATGTGGTGCTGCGTGTAGCAGATTGGTCCTCGGGGTTTGGATAAGGTTTCTCGCGTTCAGCAGCCGTAGAAAGAATTGACAGCAGACACGTGTTGGCTCTTCCAATTTGCGCGTTAATAAAAAAAATTAAATTTTTATTCTTCCTGGCATCACTTTAGGTAATCATTTTTTGATTGAATTATTCTACTTGTACATCAAATATTATTGACAATGAAGGTTTTCATTGTTTGTGTTTTCAATTTTATTTTTTTTTGGTATTTTTATCATTAACATTTAATGTAATTAAAATATCTTGTCTCCGATTTTGATTTTTGTCCAGATTGTGCATTGAAATGATGGTCGAATGCTTTGTCAATTTTGTTTATTTAGAAATACGAAAGAATTTTTTTTTTTCACATTCTTAATGATTTTGTGGAAAATCATGACCAAAGACAGTGCGTGTTAATAGAAAATTGGGGAAAGAATGAAGTTTGAGAAATAAGTGAGAAATTATATTTCACTAATGATATTGATTTGACAATAAAAAAGTACTTCGACCTAAGATCCAGCCTCTAATCCTTCCTTTCAAACCGTACCAAGCTCCTTTAGTGGTAACTCGATCTCAACTTCAATTTCAATCTATGCCCTCTTTATTTTTATAGTGGACGAGCCCTAAAATTACTTTTTTTTTTCTTGTAATAGCATGTTGAAGCTTATATACATTAACTACGAGTTCAAATCCTTAATCTTACTGTTGTTTTAAATGTTAAGTATGCTTGTTTAAACTTATTAGATTCAGATATCAATTGTATAGTGATGTCTATTTTCAAAAATAAAGAGGACATTAGCCCCCACCACTCTAAAAAAAACAATCAATTAGATTAATACGTTGAAACAACGTTTAACCTTTCAAAACTATCCAAACCCAGTCCGTCATTTATAGAAATATAAAATCCTACCCACACCAAGAAGAAGAAGCCGATTAACCCTTGCGAAGAAGAAGTTTAAACATTGACGTGATTGAAATTTTTTATCAATTATTGGCATAAAGCTCTCAATTTTTCACAAGACTCCTAATTTAGGGTTATTTTTGTAATTTGCCCAAAAATAAATAACAATGCAAATTCAATGTGAGTAGTTTAATAATGTAATCAATGTTGATTAATATTCATTTTATCCAATATAATATTTATTTAGAATCAATTATTGAGTTTAAGCAATTATTTATTTGTCTCCATTTCACAATTATCCATTTACCTAACACCCCCCCACCCCAACCCCCTAAAAAAAAAAAAAAAATTCTCTCACACTGGAAGAAATAGTCTCTCTCCTCCATCACCATAACGGCCTGTGCCGATTCTATATATATATATTTATGTAGAAATACATGCCATAAGCATACGCCCCATGAAGAATTGTCCTGTATAAGATTATTCCGGCAACATTCTAACTCGTCGGTGAACGTCTGACGTGGAAATGATTGCCTTCTCCGGTAAGAACAGTCAATAAATGTTAGACCCTTTTATTATAATTCATGTTCGATCCAAAATATGGTTCCACAAACGCAAAAAAAACATCCATCGATCCGTTTACCTGAACCCGTAAATTCCGATTTCAATTTTGTATTTATATCTATTAGCAGTAGAATCATACAGGAAATCCATTGTTATTGTAAAAGGTGTTGTCAAGTTTAGCCTTTTAGGGTTTTACGTTTTGATCCCCAATTTTACTGTACAGATAGATAGGAAACCTATGTATATATGTTTAGATGAAGGAGAGTTTGTTGTGACTGGAAATCGAAGTAGTTAAACCTGTTGAAATTGTTGAAAGTGGCGAAGATGAATTTGGGTACGTCAGAGGAAGAACCAACGGCGGAAGAAATTGACATTCCGGAGGATATAGACTGGCAAATGCTTGATAAATCCAAGTTTTTCATCCTCGGTGCTGCCTTATTTTCCGGTGTCTCCGCCTCTTTATACCCGGCGGTGGTGCTAAAAACCCGGCAACAGGTGGCACAGTCCCAAGTTTCTTGCATTAAAACAGCAGTTTGGATCTTGAAACATGAAGGTTTTCGCGGATTGTATAGAGGATTTGGGACTTCATTGACAGGCACAATCCCGGCCAGAGCATTATATATGGCTGCACTTGAGGTTACCAAGAGTAATGTGGGGACGGCGGCCACTAGGTGCGGAATTCCAGAGCCGTCTGCAGCTGCAATAGCAAATGCTGCAGCTGGGTTGAGCGCTGCAATGGCGGCGCAAATGGTTTGGACCCCGGTTGATGTAATTAGCCAGCGGCTCATGGTACAAGGTGGTGATAATCACAAGGTTTCGAATGCATTTCCAAGTAAATATTTAAATGGGATTGATGCATTCAAGAAAATTCTAAATACAGAAGGGATAAGAGGGCTATATAGAGGATTTGGGGTATCAATTTTGACTTATGCACCATCAAATGCAGTGTGGTGGGCATCCTATTCTGTAGCTCAGAGGCTTGTTTGGAGTGGAATGGGGTGTTTTATTTGCCAGAAAGATGACGAAAGGGAAGAAAACAGGGTCAATGTGGAGAAAAATGCATTGAGGCCTAATGCAAAAACCGTGATGGCAGTGCAGGGAGCAAGTGCCGCTATGGCCGGTGGGGTTTCGGCTTTGATAACAATGCCTCTGGATACTATCAAGACGAGATTACAGGTTTTGGATGGAGATGAGAATGGGCGGAAGGGGGCGAGTTTTGGGCAAACTGTGAGGAATTTGGTGAAGGAAGGTGGGTGGATGGCTTGTTATAGAGGTTTAGGACCCAGGTGGGCTTCAATGTCCATGTCTGCAACTACGATGATCACTACATATGAGTTCTTGAAAAGGCTCTCTGCAAAGAATCGAGAGGCTTTGTCATCTTGAATCGATAAGTGGATTGGATAGTACTCAACAATATTTATAAAGAGAATAAGTGAAAAACTTGTCGAATGTACTGTCCAATTCTGTTCATCCCAGAACGCGCTGGTAATTGGTAAATCATAAGCAGTGGAGGAAACAAGTTTTTAGTTCTTGTTTATTTGACTTTTCCTTCAATCTTGTTCAGAGTTGTATGTAGTCTTTCTCTCAACATGTTATACATGCTTTTCTTGATTCTCCAAGGTAGATAGTTAGCTCAAGTGAGGTCATTAATGAAAAAGTGATTTCAAATTATGTATTCCATATATGATATGTGAACCTCTCTGGCCCTATTAATTTTCGTACTTGTTAACATTGAAGCCATCTGTCGATTATGTTCAGTGAATTAGCGAATGGGTTTGGTGAAAAAGGATTTAGTGAATCGAGAAAGATTGCTTAGTTTGTATGTCTTGATATGGTATCCAAAAACGATTGTGCTACATGTAAATAATGACTTAAATATGCATGATGTCGTAAGATATTGGGTCAAAATTTCTTAAATCAAATTTAAAAAAGAAAAAAAAAACATTTTCCTCTTTTTTTGACACTTCATCTATATATAAACTATTATGTAATTTCATTATGTACACGTAACATCATTTATTTAACATGTTTCAGAGTACAAAACGCTTTTTATGTACCCATTTAGAATGATATGTCTGGTTTGCTTTATTTGATGATTGGTGGGGTGTCAATACTTAATATCCAACTTGCATAATGGATTTGAGACTAAAGTGTCTTTTAAGATTTATATATTAATGGGCATTAATTAGCTTATCCGGTTTATCTTAATGATCAACCCTTTCTATTATCATATGAATAAATTATTCACAAATTTCTTGGATCCTCGAGCAATTTGATATTCTTCCGTTGGTAAGATTGAATTGAAGAGGCAAACTTACCTGCATTTGAATTGTTCTCGAGACTTTGTCAAGATCTTAAAAAAGAGACAAATAGTTAAAATCTTAATCATTATACTATTGAATACTCCCTATTTATTCATCCTAACGCCTCTTGCGATCTCATAAGCAACATTCCAAACGAAAACGAAGTCCTAGTTTCGATAATCCGAATAACGAAATTTCTAATACAGGGAGAAAGTTGCAGATCATAACAGCTGAAATTCCTACTGAATGAAAGAAAACATAATAGTTCCAAGTAAAACGGGGCTCTACTTGCGCCAACTAGAATGAAATAATACTGTACTGAAGTAACATCTCCCGATAAGGAACACGAATTCACAGGTTAATGCTGAAGATAAATAAAAACTTGAAAACAAGAGCGGCCTGATCAACAACAGCAGTTAGCAGAGTTTAAGGAGTACAAGAGCTTAGATTCATATTCTAAATCAGGGTCGAGCTCTCTTGTTGGTGCAAGATGGACACTTGTAATGCTTGATATGCTCGGCCCTAGCAGGGGTAATCTTCACGCACTTGCCATGGAACCACTTCTCACATATGTCACAGCAGATCCAAAATTCATCGGATGCATAATTTTCTCCACAGGCGCCACATAGTGTTTCCCCATGTTCATCTTCTTCTTCCTCGTCAAACCCTTCATCTTCATCCTTCGGCTGTGACTTCGGAATTTTTTCCTGAGATTCCAATCCCTGCTGATTGTCATAAAATAATGCCGAGTGATGATATACACAACATGAGGGGGGAGGGGGAGGAGGGAGAGGGAGAGGGAGATGGGGATAATTCTAACATAGGTATATAGAGCATGTTTGAGTAAGCTTTTAAAAATGTCAAAATAACTTTTATAATAAAACTTTTTGTTAATGCTGATGACATTGAAAGGATGAATTTATGCGGGTCAGCTTCTCATTAAAACCCATTTATATCATAGGATTAGACATACAAGGGATTGATATATGAAAGGTGAAAACCACCATTTCCTGGCGATTGATGTATTGCACATGAAATACACTCACAGGCTTAGAGTTTGACTTTGATTTGTTGCTACTGTGGTTTGAGACTGAAGACTTCTCTTTCTGTTGTTTCTTAGCAGCACCAGTCACAACTTCAAATACTGTAGGGAGTTCATTGATCATGTTGAAAAGCCGTTTCCTGGGAAACAAATTTTCAAATTTGATTTAAGGAGAAAAATGAACTTCGACGGGAATTAAATTGTAATAGGAAGATGCTTAAACAGCATGTAGAGGGGATTAAATCATTTGCACCATGAATGCTTTGACGATTGTGTTGCTTTTTCGAAGCAAGTCTCTTAACGCGCAGAAAGAAATTATCCATCCCCCAACAATTCTTCTTTCAAAACTAGAAATTCTATGAAACTTACGGTTTCTAGCCACACAATTATCTTTGGTATAACACAAGGAAAAATTTTGAACTTGAGGAGCCAGCCAAAGCGTAATGCACAAAGAGAATCTAGCAGTGTTAAAAAGTTCCAATTATGAGCATGTCTGGCCGAGTATATAACAAGTAGCTTTACCCTGCTCTCAAAACAAGTAACTCGCTTATTTACAATTTTTATAAATAACAAAATTATTTATTTTAAATCTTAATTACGTATAAGTGACCTTGTTAAGCGTAGCCAAACATGTTCGAAACAAAGACGGCATTTAATATATACCTGTCAGCTTTATCAAAACCAAATCTGGATCCAAAATAGAAGGCAACAGAAAGCAACCAGGCATCACTGTGGACAGCAACAAGAGATAACCAATCCTTCTCTTGCATCCCATCTCTAGCAAAATTGATCCCTAGAGCAGGCTCGGGGAGTTCTGGAGGTACTTCTTCGGCAGGCAAATTGACCTCCCACTGCTCATTAGGAAGTCCATACAAGCACAAATTCTCCTTCTCTGTAAAGCACAACAAGCATAGATCCATACTAGCTGTATTTAAAAATAATAACTAACATGGGAGGAAAGAAAGAAAAAAAGTCCGTCTTTGAAAAACATAAGATAGTTCCCAAAGTGGAAAGGACTATGAAAACATAATTCACCAGCACTTGTGCGACAGTGAGAGGAACAAATGAATTCCCCAACAAAATCACCAAGCACGTATACGTTGGCAAATGAGACTACCATAGAACTTGCAACATGTTAACAGATATTTGTTGAGCACAATGGAAAAATATCTTATAGGAATCTAATTATGTGAACGGTACAACAGATAACGTCAAATGACTAAATTAAGAATGGAAATTCAAGTTTAAAAAAATATTAATATAATTTTTCAATTAGTTACTCATTTTGCGTGGAACATAATAGTTTACTTTCAACCTTCACACTCGTTTTAATGATTTTTCACCAAAAGAACACATTGTATTTTCCAGTGGCATGGGAAATATTAAAGGGAAGAATACTATAAACTCTTGAAAATGGAAATATATCCATAAAAAAATCATTATCTTGAAAACAATTTGATAATAAAAAATTGCCAGACTTTAAATGAAAACCCTAAAAGCAATGCTTCAGGAAGAGAAATTCATATCTCATAGACTCAGACCCCATAGAATATGAATGAACAAGATAGAAGATGAATGAACATGACACCAAAAATGAATGTTTTGGTATGATATGAAGAGGTTAATGTAGGATCCGTTTCTAACATGTATTAAATGTATATCAGAGCTGTGCCCACCCATTATGGCGCACAACCAGGCTGTCTAAAGAAGCCAACAAATGAGTGTCTGATTTTTTACATGCATGTTGTCATGCACATGTTTGTCACGAAGCAAAAGGGGATTAAAATTAAGCAATGTGTTAATCATCCTCAGATGAAAACTCCAAACAATCATTGTTGCCAGCATCTTATTTCTATTGTCACTATTGCCAAAAGACAAGATGGAAAGGTTTGATCATGTTATGCTATTTTCAATAAATAATTAGTATGTCTCCGTGGCGAGAATTTTTAGACGAAGAGGAACGCATAATTTACGCCATTTGGCATATTTAACCAAAAACAAAATCCTAATAGAGAAACATATTAGATGTTATAGACAAATGATATAATAAAAGTCATCAATAATTATCAATGCAGACAAGCCAGGAAGTTCATCTAACTCGACAGAGGTCAATTTGATACTACGACAGTTAATAGCCACGAGTTTGTACCATTTTGATAATACATGGTTGCATACCTAATCTAAATCTTCTGTTCTCATGGACATTATAACAATCCTAAAACTATGATTGCACACATAAATGCAAATCCAAAGCGAAATGCATTGCACGCAACTGTTTTACCCAAAACTCATCAAAGTCTACAGAAAATTCAAATCAAAGCTAGAAACTACAAGAGATAAGTTGCCAGTCAAAGGTTTAGACCAATCACAATTCATCACCATCTTGCAATTGATTACAAATATTAAAAAAATAATAAATAAATAAATTGTAAGATATAATAGTAGCTCTCTATTTCAGTAAACTAAGATTCCCATAAAATCACTTCTTGATGAATATTTAAGAAAACACATTGCCAAAATTGTAATGGAGTGGCACCCATAACTCACATTTATTAGAACCAAAAACTTCCAAAAAAGAATATTAGAAGTTGTACAACAAAGATGCAACCAAAATCAGGTAAAAAACCTATGATTGCAGTCAACACGAGCAATTTCGACAGTTCGAATAAAGCGACAAAAATCGACACACGTTCGCCACGTGTATACTTCTATGGCAGGAGTGCAATGGAGTGCCACGTGTAATAATCCTTGATTACCTAACTAATAAGTTACATCATATCCAACGCATATTATATTCCACAAACCTAAATGAAATATTATTATTTCAATTTCATCAAAGAAATGAGAAAAATCAAATCAAATCAAAGCAATCAAGACAAAAACTATGACGATCAGAAAATCTATACCTTTAATGCACACACAATAGACATTTTGTTGGGAAAATGAAATACAAATAAAATAATTTAAGCTACATTCAATAAAAATTACCATTTTCTAGAGATTACTTGCAAACAAACATATAATCAGCACTGTGATAGTGTCTCCAAAAATATACAGAAACGGACAATAAAAGAATTCAAACAGTAAAACAGAAAAAAAAAAACTAAGAAAGCCCTAACCAGGATCGCACTGCTGATAAAAGTCTTCAACGTCTGCAACAGGGGGGAATAAAATAGCAACCAACGTCAGAATAATGGAAAAAAAAAAAAAACTGAAACTTCAAAAAGGAGTAAAAACCTGCGGTTAGGGCTTTGATAAGGCCATTACGACGACCCTTGAAATCTCCAAAAACTTCTTCAACAGTACGAGGATTATACTGTCCTCCCTCCATTTTTAAAATTCTTCAGAAATAGAATAATTGGAAAAAGCAAACGAAAAAAAGGCACAAATTAAACTTAAAATAGAAGATGAAGAGAAGGATAATGAGGGTTTTAACAGGTGGAATTGTGGGGTTGGGTAGTGAGAGAAAGAAGATAAACTTTATTAGAGAGATGGAGAACTGGAAAAAGAATTATAGAGAGCCTGTGATGGGATGGGCGGATTCGAATCGTGGATGATGGACGGGTTTAACTGGATTTGAGAGTTGGGTCATGAGTGCGATAACCCACCAACCAAGTTGCAAACATGTAGGGTGTGTGATTTTGTATGTATACATGTTTATACATAAAAGGAAGGAAAATTCTTTGATAGATCCCATTATTTTCGTAGTAGGAATTATGAGATCACTTCGAGGGTGTTTTTGGCATCCAGAATCCACGGACCGACCACAAAATCAAAGTATGTGTTTATGCATACGTGTGTCAAATATAATGGTATATGCTCGTATATTTTTTGATGTGTCAATTATATATCTTGAACTTAAAATTAGGGTATTTCATTTGTTTAGATTGAAAATGGAGTCACGATAGGTAAAGGTGATAAAACTAAAAATTGAATATGGTTATTGAATGAATTAATTAGAAAACAAGCTTAAAACACTCGATAATACGTGTTTTTATTCACGTTAATTCTTCTAATTACTGTATGTAAGTATATGTGTATACACATCAATATGAAACATCAATTATGTTGGCATCGAGGGCTCGCATATCTTTTGTTGTATCAATTGTACATGTTGAGCTACACCTGAGGGTATTTTGTTAGTTTAGATTTCAGATGGAACGTCGATCGGTAAGAAAATATAGTGATAACTAAGTAAAAATATTATTAAATGAATTTAACCAGAAGCAAGTTTGAAACTCAATACGATGCTTCTCCATGTTAACTCTTCTAATCATTGCATTGAAAGTATGTGTGTTTATATCAATATGGAGATCAAAGATGTTGGCATTGGAGTCGTATATCTTTTGTTGTTTCAAATGCTCCATTGAATGATGATAAAACTAGAACTCGTGACGGTTAATTGTTCTAATACTATTTAAAAGTACAATCTTCCACTCATAATTTTATTAAAGATCCAAATATTAGACAATATGCATAGCATTACAACACTGGCTAATAAAGCCAAGGATGACTTCCCTTCTCAACGGCAACAATATCAAAATGTGGACAATTGGCTTGTTTGGAAACGTAGATTATTTTTACATACCAAAGTGCCTCCAATGGGATCTCAAGATCTCGTCTCACTTAGGTACGGTGAAAATAGTATTGAATGCTACCTCCACCCTCTTGCACGAACCAACCAATAAGTGAACAATAGACACATAACTGGAATTCTTGTTGCCCGAGAAAATCATCATTGTTGGATGAACTTTTATATTTGGTGGAATTAGCATCCTCGTAAACTTCGTGACGACAAACTTCACATTTCGTAGTTTTTATGGTCATGTGGAGGCGAGTTACAAATGAGATGTCTTGTCCACCAGTTGTAGATTCTTGGAGTTTCCTAGTACTCAGAAAGCGTCCACCTGATCCTCTAGCCCTATTTAAAGCATGACGATGGCGAGATTCATCCAGATAAGACTACAATATAATGTAACAAAAGTTAGGAAATTTCAACATTCATGTGTACAGACCTTGATTAGTGGTTTCAAGGTATGCACTATGTCAAGTTGTATATTGTATTTCCTATCTTGAAATAGGCTTGTGGGCAGAAAAAATAATAGTAGGACGGATATCTATGCAATAGAGCTATACTAGCCTATCATGATTGACACTACTAGGGGTGGACTCGGCTCGGCCATTGCCCCATGAGCTCGGCTCGACCCGTGAGCATGTGGCTCGTGGGACAAGCCGAGCTTCGGCTCGCGAGCTCGTCTTTTGTTTTTTTTTTTTAAAGATAAGCCTTTAAAAAAAACTAAATTTGAACGAGCCCACGAGCCGCTCGCCAAAAAACGAGCCAAGCGGGCTCGGTTCGCCTAGTGAGCCTGCCTACTCGGGCTCGGGCTCGTGGCTCGTTTTGACGAGCCGAGTGGTCGAGCCGACGAGCCGTTCGGCTCGATTGCCACCCCTAGACACTACTAATCTTGATTTGATAATTAGGAAACAGAGTTGAAAATGTAATTTACAAACCTTCCTAACTCTCGATTGTTTGTTGAGAGACTCGAGCTTGGCATGGTATTGTCTGTGCCTCAATATTGCTCGATATTGTTTTGCGTTTAAAGACACAGGCTCGTGATCTTGTCGAAGACGTAGAGGAATTAGCACTCGAGTCGATATACTCATCGTAATTTGGGGAGGAAACCGATGGAACTTAGGCATCAGCCAGAATAAGAAAAACTAATTTTACACTATAAATGGTATGGTATTTATAAACATGCTGGTTCAATGTTCGCCGGAGCAAACAACAAGGCTTTGGAATCTAGCCCCATTATAGCAATTTGATATTAAAAATAAAATAGCTAAACTATTGAGTGCACGTACATATTATTTTCACACTATTAATTGTTTAATTTAACTGATTAAAGTTAAGATTTTATAAAAAGGAAAATTGCACTATTGATCTCAACATATTGTCGGAATAGCAAAATAGTCTTCACCATATAAAAGGAAGCAACTTAGTCACCAATGGCGAAAACTATTTAAATTTCCATTGGATCGTCATGTGACTCTCAAGTAAATATGACTTCCTTCAATTTATTTTACTACCAACCTAAATTGAGAAACAAAATCTAGCTTAGACGTGTAAAAATGTAATTGGAGACTTATTACAGAACTATAATGAAAAGTTAAACTAATTCGCTATTTTTTAAAGGTTAGAGACCAATTTGTTACTCTGACAATAAGTTGAAGGTCAATAGTGCAATTTTTCCTTTTAAAAGCAAGAACAGTGAAAAATTACTTTACATGAAAGAAGGAATTTCTTTGGCCCCTAAAGTTCATTAGGACAAGAATAGCATAGAACTACAAAGCAAAGGAGATGCAAAGTGAAGAAAAATATAACAAAAAGACCATGCATTAGCATCGTACGAATCTAGAGTACCTATATGAACCTTGAAAATCTAAAAGTTGGCATAAATATATTCATGGCATAAACGTTTCAATAAAATACTTGTATACATCAAAACTATCTAGCTCTCGTTTCTAATGCGGGAACTATTTTTCGCCAATAGGGATGGAACGCTAAAGTCCTTGCTTGGTGAATGTCATCCTATCAATTAATATCCAATTTTATATCTTACACCAAACATGCACTCGACATTCATTTTGTAAAGGACCATCCATGAATATAATGCTACTGGACAATAACAAAACAAACTTGATTGACTTGACATATGGTAGTCTCAGATCTAGTAACCTTTTCATCTATTTATTATTAGCTTTCTACCAATATGACCTATGAACTTTTCCATTTCCTCCCAAAGGAGTCTCGAACTCACATCAATGACTCGGTAAAATTTTACTCTTACCACTTAAGTTAAAGATCAAAACCTCTGTATGCTTTCAAATAGTTAATTTAAAATGTAAAAAATAAAAATGATGAAATTACACAAAATAAGTTTTCAAGATTCAATTCAAATTTGAGATACTAGGTTTCACTTTTCAAAAATCAGGTATTTTATTTTAAATATTAAATATTAATTATACAATTTTTCATTCCAAACCCTAATCAATTTCAACATTTTCCCTATTCTCTCCTCTCCGTCTTCTCTCTCCTCACTC
>CAIGRP010082016.1:0-14097 GCA_903798385.1 Fraxinus cuspidata | reverse complement strand
TCAGAACTCTGACCAAATGTAGAGGAAAGACAGTTTGGTATTTGGATTATAGGAATGATATTTTTCTCACCAAAACAATCAAAATAGACGAAGGTTGAAGGATAAGATAGATTGAATCTCTCTCTGATGAAGCTCTCTCAATATTCAACATTTTTTACGTTCAGATGTGTTTTGGTATTTATATGTAGGTTAGAAAAGTAATGGGCTGGTGAAAAAGCTTTTAAATTCCAAAATAAAGTTTTTTTCGAAAAATACTATCGCTCGAGCGAGGGTTCTGCGACAATCGAGCGACATGTCGCTCGAGCAAAGAAGGGGTGACAGTCTAGCGACGATATTTCTGTTTTTGTAGCTCGAGCCTAACCTTGGCGACAGTTGAGCGAAAATCCATGCCCTTTTTTCCTCCTTTTGCCATTCTCGAACTCTAGACCTAATAACCCTATTTTCAACTATTTGCACATTATTCCTTAACTTTTAAACATAGTACAACTCAGTCCTTTTGTTTACAGAAATGTTAATTACAAAACATCTAAAACCTAACAATGCCTTTTAAGTGCTAGCCTTTCAATAGTATATTTTTTTCAGCTGTATTGTTGTAATCTCATGAGAACAGCAAAAGTGTTGATGCCTTTTTAAGTTAAATATTTGTGTTTCAGTTGTACATTTCTTTTTAGTTTGTTGTTGCTTGTATGTTTCTTTTCAGTTATGTCTGATGATAACGGCACAGGTGACGTTATTGAAAATATAAGTATTCATGAGAGCGACACAAGTGCCAGTACTGAGAAGAAACTGTCCCTTGTGTCATTCTGTTTATTAACACGATTATAAGCGACTACACTCCATCCGTGTTGGGAGAACTAATAAGTTGAACACATTTAAGTTGTAAGATGGACATATCATTTACAAAAGTTGATAGATATGCTCATTACTTATATTCTAATGAATCAGTGGTATGATTTGTGCTTTCATCAACTCAATATCATATAATCTATGTCATTTGAACCATTCTTTGTCACGTAATCAACTTTTCTATCCTATGTGTATTAGGAGTCCAATGTATGTGGGCATTACACTGAAAATAAATCAAAATATACGAGAAATAAATAGAACAAAACAAGTGTCGTTACTAAGAAGAAAATGACTGTGTTGTTCTGTTTGAAAATACGATTATAAGCGACGAAACCCCATCTATACCCTGAGAACTAATAAGTTGAACTCATTCAAGTTGTAAGATGAACATGTTATTCACAAAATTTAAGAGAGATGCTCATTATTATAGGACGTTGTAAATCAAAATATAGGAGAAATCAACAGACAACCAAGTGCCGTTATTGAAAAGAAAATGGCCCATGTGTCGTTCTGTATGTAAACAAGGGAAAGCAAGCAACTTATAACTCGGGTTAAATTATCATGTAGTGAACGGTGATAGACAAATTTATAGCAATAATCTTGGATTCTTTCAAAAAGTGGAGAATGATTTGAAATTTGTTAAAAATGTAAGCTCAAATCTACCAGGATCCACTCCATTTCTAGTGCTTTTATAACTCAATTTGATTAGGCTTCATTATATTTTGCTAGAACTTAACTTACAATTAAAATACACATTACTGGTCTTGATGTTGCTCTTTGGTAATCTAGATTGAAGTGGCCTTCGAATGGCCAACTATCATTATTAGAACGGTATAACTGTCATTATATTTGTAAATAGAAGTCCATGAGAATGACACTTGTGCCGTTTCTGTATATAAAATGACATATGTGCTGTTTTGCCTATAAACACGAGTATAAGCAGCGACGACCCGTCCGAACCCCAATAATCGATAAGCTGAATGTTTTTGGGAGTTTCTTGATAAACGATTTTTGGCTGTTTTCTCTTGATATGTTGTGATGTCCTCTAGTTGTTTGTTCTCATCTAACAACGCTCTTTCATCTTTATAAATGGAGAATGATCAGATGCTATCCATTGTTATTTTCGTCAAAATTTGGTAAATGATTGATTTGAGAAATAAGATTTCTTACTCAATGATTGTTTTGCACTTTTCATTAGGAAAAAATGGATATTGAAGACATAGTGAACGTGAAGATGAGTAATAGGTGTAGAATGAAATTGATTGATGAACTTTTCTACAACTTGGATAATAAGCATCAAGGCCTATTCACAAACTCCACAGTAAAAGAAACAAAATATTGGAGAAATCAACAAAACGGCAAAAGTACCGTTTAACGACACTTGTGTTGTTATGTATATAAACATGAGTATAAATAGCCATGACCTATCTGAGCCCCGATAATCGATTAGTTGAACTCACTTAAGTTGCAGGATGGACATACCGTTTACAACATTCGAGAGAAAAGCTCATTACTTTTACTTTCTAACGAATGTAGATCTAGATTTCTGATTTCACCCTTAACTATCATATAATCTATGTCAATTCTACCATTATTTGTCATATAATCAACATTTCTGATTTTTTTTTAAGTTAGGGGGTTCAATGGTTGAGGTCGTTCCACTGGAAAAGAAGCAAAATATTGGAGAAATCAACATAATGGCACAAGTGCCATTTAATGACACTTGTGTCGTTCAATCTATAAACACGACTGTAAAACACCCACGACCCGTCTGAATCCCGATAATCATAAGGTGAACTCACTTAAGTTGCAGAATGGACATACCGTCTACAACATTCGAGAGAAAAGCTCATTACTTATACTTTCTAACGACTGTTGATCAAGACTTGTGATTTCACCTTTAGATACCATATAATCTATGTCAATTCTACCGTTAATTGTCACAAAATCAACACTTCTTACTTTCTTAAGTTAGAGTGTCCAATACTTGAGGTCGTTCCGCTCGAAAAGAAACAAAACATTGGAGAAATCAACAAAACGGCACAAGTTCCGTTTAATGACACTTTTGTTGTTCCGTCTATAAATACGAATAGAAGCAGCAGGACCCGCCCGAACCCCCAATAAATGATAAGTTGCACTAACCTAAGTTGCAGGATGGACATACGGTTTACATCATTCGAGAGAAAAGCTCATTACTTATACTTTCTAACAAATGTAGATCAAGACTTGTGATTTCACCGTTGGATACCAAACAATCTATGTCAATTCTATTGTTATTTGTCACATAATCAACATTTCTGACTTTTTTAAATTAGGAGGTCCAATGCTTGAGGTCATTTCGCGGGAAACGAAACAAAATATTACAGAAGGGCACAAGTTTCGTTTAACGACACTTGTGTCATTCTATTATAAACACGAGTATAAGCAGACACGACATGTCCAAGCCCCGATAATCGATAAGCTGAACTCACTTAAGTTTCATGATGAGCATATTGTTTACAACATTCGAGAGAAAAACTCATTACTTATACTTTCTAACGAATGTAGATCAAGATTTGTGATTTTACCGTTAGACGCCATATAATTTATGTTAATTCTACCGTTATTTGTCACATAATCAATATTTCTGACTTTCTTAAGTTAGGGGGTCCAATGCTTGAGGTCGTTCTGTTGGAAAATAAACAAAATATTGGATAAATCAACAGACCAGCACAAGTGCCGTTTAACGACAATTTTGTCGTTCTGTTTATACAAACAAGTATAAGTAGCCACAACACGATTGAGTCTTGATAATCGATAAGCTGAACTCATTTAAGTTACAGGATACAATATTCGAGAGAAAAGCTCATTACTTAATCAACGTGAAAAAAGAACAGCACAAGTGTGGTTACTGTTTTGAAAACGGCACAAGTGTCGTTACGACACCAATGATGTCTTATTGTAACAAAAAAAGTATATCTGTCGTTATGGCTTCATCGAGTCTAAGATAATGACAAAATCAATCGTTCCAAACATTATAAATAGTTTATTTTTCAAAATGACAAAAGTAGTACATCATAATATAACACCACTACACTTTGTTGCACAACTCTATATACCAAGGTTAAGAGATATCATCTCAATTTCATATAACTTTGAATCCACGTTAACAAGTTCTTGCACTTTGTTGTACAACTCTATATACGAAATGCTAGTTGGAGCATAAAGAATATCCACATTTTCTTCAGCATTTCCTATATAACTCCATGTCCATTTGTCCTTTTTAGTCTTTTCAAACTCAACAAAATATCATACATATACCCATATCATTTCTACAAAATCCATAGCTGCAAATAAAATAAGAAGGCTAAATAGTTTACTCAAGTATATATCTCAAAGTAACCACATTATATTATCAATAACGGGCAGATCATAACAGATAATGTTTGTATTTTCATTTTACATGGAAGATAACGGTTGTAGTGTCGTTTTACACTACGTAAAATGGCTGGAGTGCCGTTGTGTATTACAGATCGTCCAATAGTCGCGGACAATACAAAAATACACCAAATGTGAAAAAAATAAACTAAAATATCATTTCATACTATATTCAACAATAAAAGGATTAATGTACATGAGATTTCTAAAAATACATTTCCTTCTTCTTCAAATATAATAGAGATTTCAATATAGATAATATAGAAACCAAAATTCTTGTTCAAATGCTCAAAATATTGGAGAAGATAAGTGAGGAATATAATGAATAACAAGATTTTAGGATAGCAAGCATATGGAGAGCACGTTGATACGTTTTGAGATGAATTGAAGAATTTGACTGGATTGAAAGTGATGTTTGAGTCTTTTTCATAATGGGAATGTTTTGGACATTTGATAATATTTATTTATTATATTTTGTAATTGAGGGCCATTTCACCAACATACATTAAGCAAATGTTATTTAACCAACTACATTGTTTGATTGAGTTATTTAACAAACTCTCCTTTTTTTTTTTTTATTTCAGAGGTTATGATTTGAGCTTTTTAGGGGTTCAGAGTTTGAAAGGTCCTCGGAGAAGAGACATCGGAGACGGAGAAAAGATTCGTGGATGACGAAGGTTTCCCTTTGGAGTATTCTATAATCGGGTCTTTTGAGGAGGAAATCGTGGCTACTGATTTACATTTTGAGGCTTCCAAGAGTTCGATGGTTGAGAGTTTCTCAAACGAAGACTGAAAAGCGACGGAGACGGCGAGAACGGCGAAATGAGACATGGGAGATGAGGTTTCTCTTTGGAGGGTTCTGGAATCTTGTCTGTTGAGGGTTTGTGGGTTTTTGTAGTTTAGGACGTATTATTTACATGTTAAATTGTTTAATTAGTTTAAAAGTGTGTTATTCAAATTAGTTAATTAAATATTAAATATGGCAGGGTGCCTATTTTGCTCGTAAAATTACGGGTATAAAGGGTTGACTTGTTTTAGTGATGCGGTCCATAAGTTCACCTTGCTCCTAATGTTTCACGGGAAAAACTCATTTATATTATATTTTAATAATACAATTTCGATATTATCGAACTTGCAAAAGATTTTCAAAAATCAGGTCATAAATCATATTTATATTTCATTAACATAATGTGTGTGTGTGTATGTTTATATATATATATATATAATCAATGTGATAATTGTTTAGGAATTAAAGAAAAAGTTCATAATAAAACTAAAGGTTATAGTAAAATCATAGAAAGATTAGAAGATATGATAGTAAAATACAAATAATAGATTAAATAAAAAAATATGAAACATTATGAGAAATATAATATAGGATTAGAAATTTAGAAACAAAAGGAAAACAACCTATAGATAATTACAAAGAAATAATTATCTAGAAACAGAAAATCAAGAAGAAATAATTTATCTAATATTTAGAAAACCAACCAAAAGTCTTTGAATACTCATAGAAGTATAAATAAATAAAATGATAAAACTAAATTTAGGCCGTGTTTGAGCCATATTATAATTTTCATTATCATTCTTCTACTCATTTTCAACCACACATTTTTCAATAAAATAATATTTTCCATCACACTAATAACTTTTCCTTTTTTTTAACCACATATTTACCATCACATCACCAAAAAAATGCATCTTTCCATTTAATGTGCATCATACAAGGGCTTAGTAGTTTTAATAGATAAATGGTGTACATTTAACATAATTAGGAGAGATTTAGTTCCTGAATAGTGCACACAAAACTAGAATATGAAATAAAAGATAGTCAAATGGATGACTAGTAAAATGAGATTCAAAGAAAGACTTTTTGATTATTGTAAGATTAAATTTCGAGAAAGACAATATAGTTTAACAACTACATTAGTTAGTGAATTAACCAAAGATGAATTTGTTATAGGTATAAAATTATTACAAAGTAGAAATAGAAATTTAACAATTACTCGTGGTGTTATAGTTTTTGGAAAAGACATTTCTATTATTAATATGATAGATTCATCAAAGTTGCAAGCGAAGCGTGGTGTACCCTTACATTTAAATTCAAAAACAGAACCATAACGTTGAGATAATTCTGACCAAAGCCTAGATAATTTAAAAAGATTAGAATGTTAAAAACATTTATCTCTAGAAACCTTAAACCCTGATTTCATACCAACAACCAAAGAATTAATAATTTTTAATGTAGATAGTATAGATTTCTAGAATTAGTTGAAAAAATTCAAATAATAGGAGATGACCCTATAAAATATTGGGATAAAAATAGGCTAGAAGCTAATTAGAAATCATAAACGAAAATGTCAAAATTAGAACAGTAGACATCAAACATAAAAATCAAGATATAAAAGACTTTAAGATACAAATTAAAGAGTTATTAGATTTAAAAGTAATAATACCCTCTAGCAGTCAACATAGATCAACAGGTTTTATGATTAGAAATCGTTGTGAAATTAAGAAAGGAAAGACAAGAATTGTTATAAATTACAAACGATTAAACAATAATACTATCGAAAATGGATATAAAATACCAGACAAATACATGTTATTAAAAAAAATACAAAATAGTAAAATATTTTTAAAAATTGATTGTAAATTTGATTTTGTTAAGTAAAAATGTCTCAAGACTCCATTCCTTGAACAACTTTTACTACACTATTAAGATATTTTGAATGATTAGTTATGCCTTTTAGATTTAAAATGCACCCCATATTTTTCAAAGAAAACTTGATTATATATTTAACTCTTTTTCATTTGTTTTTGTTTATATAGATGATATTTTAGTACACAGTAAAAATCAAAAGGAACATATGAAACATTTAGAGATAGTTTTAAATATATTCATAGAAAATTGTTTAACTATAAGTAAAAAGAAAATGACAATAAATAAATAAATAAAAATTTGAAAATTTATGAATAATTTTAGGAGAAGAAAAAATCCAACTGAAACCACATAGTACAGACAATTTTATAGTTCCCTGATAAAATTGAAGAAACTAAAAAATTACAATTTTTTTTAGGAATTTTGAATTATGTTAAGACATTTTATTAAAGATTTAAGAAAGAAATCATGAACATTGTATAGTAAGTTATCAAGCAAAAGATAAAGATATTTTGATATAGCATTAGTTAAAAAAATAAAAGAAGAAGTTAAAATTTTACTACCTTTAGAATTACCTTTAGATAGTGAATATAAAACAATAGAAACAGATGGATGTGAACTAGGATATGGATGAATTTCATATTCTAGAACAAATAAATATTGTGTTAAAATGAAGAAAAGATTTGTAGATATACTAGTGAAAAATATAAGATGTAAAAAAAAATACTTGACCATTTTAGATTATAAAATAATGGTCATTATACATAGTATAGAAAGCTTCAAATTATTTTTGAATACTAATTTACTATTTGAAGAGATTGTGAAGCCATAGTAAAGTTCATTAAAATGACAAATTTTGATAAAATAAGACATAAAAGATGGCTAAAATTGTATGAAATACTAAATAGTTATAAAATTAATATAGAACATATAGACGAGAAAAATAATATTTTGGCAGATAATTTAAGTAAATTAGTTATTAATTTTCTAACCAATTATTTTCATGGTATGTATGGATCAAATAATGGTAAACTTCGGAAATGTCACTCTAAGAGTGCTCCCACAATGATCTAATCGTCAATAAAAAAGAAATAATTAAAAAAGACTTCCAAAAAGAAAACGTTGTTTACTAGATAATCTCTGGATAACACGTGACTCTAAACAAAAATTAGAAAACATTGATGCTCTATCTAATCATTTTAGACAAATTTGCAATAACTAGAAAGCAAAAATTTTAGTTTATTCGCAGTAATTAATAGTAGAAAATTTGGTATATATAATTATTGACCAGAGGTATTTCAATAAGTAGAAAGATTTTAAGACCCCATTTTCAAGGGATTTTACACTTTAGAATAAGCTTTGAATTTATGTATAGAAATGATAGGATTTAATTTTTATATATCTAATAGAGTTAGACAAACTATGACTATACAAACCTCCACCTCTCAACCATCATCTTTTTTTAATTGGTACAATATTGGGATGTTGTGAAACTATGACTAAGGTTGCTAGAGATTTGAATCAACAAAAGCATTCATTAGAAGAATGATTAAAAATTCTTGAAGACGAGGTCTCTTTATCTCAACAGACTATTAGTAAATAACAAAATGAGATTCTTCACTTACAAGATAGCTTAAAAAGACTTAAGTTCTAGAGATATTTTTGAAAGACTCATCTCCAAAAATATTGTTTCTACAAGTAGAAATTTTTCTTATAAAATAGGAAAACATATTGAATGAACATATTCTACAACTGTAGGGCAAGAAAACATTTTATATGAATTAGAATAGAAAATTGGTGAAGATGTCAGTATTGTTTGAAATTCTATAAAGGAATCAATTACACAAGAGATAATCGATTTTTCTCAAATTCTAAGCTACTATCATAATGAGAATTGATATTTTCTTAAACATGGGTCCAAATACGAATCATCCATTAAAATTCAGCTTTGCTCAGACAAAATTATCCTACAATTTTTCTTTGATTATACAATTTTTGAAGAAGAAGACCTTTTTTATCCAACCTTATAATACGGGATGATAGACACTATATATGTTTTAAACAGATTTTTTGAATTCTTTCCGCCCAAATTTGAACAAACTCTTGATCAGTTAAACGATCGCCCTTTAATGATCTAGTTCATTTCTAGTTCACCTCCTAAAAATAATGGTATATTAATTCCTGCTTATCACTATATTCCAATATATGAAGAAGCCAAATGATTTAAACTTTTTCAAAGACAAATAATAAAATAACTATATTCCAATATATGAAGAAGCCAAATGATTTAAACTTTTTCAAAGACAAATAATAAAATAAAAATTAGACAGATCGATTATAATGAATCTCAGAAACCGATAGAAATTCAAAATAATGATTCCAAACTTGTTGCGCAACGGAACAATGGAGTTATTTTCTGTCAAGAATATCTTGCTATAAAAGTTAAAACGAGAAAAAATTTAGCGTCAAATATTCAACAAAAAGAGTTATATTTGATGGCCTTTCAAGAAATAAATGATGAATTGTCAGAAATTCAGTCAAATACAGAACAAGAGTACATATCTAATAACAAAAATAATGAAATGGATGTTGATTTAGAAGAAGCCTACATAAAGATGATAGAAAAATAGTACAATAATTCAAAAGGACAAAAATCATAAAGACAAATAAAGGACCATTATTAAATAGCAAGGATAATAAACAACACTCAAATGACAATTATCAACACGGAAAGTCAAAAAGAGAGAGCATGAAGACGAGGATCTTTATTATCTCCTTACACCTTGTAAAGTTAATATCTGTAACTCTAATTGTAAATTATAAACTTGTAAAAATACATAGTATTTTTTACTTTATTGTAAGAAGTTGATGTGATGTATCAACATTTACTTCTCTATAAGAACCAAATGTTTTTCACATAGGAACACACACTGAAAAATACAGAGCACACTATATAATATGGATATTAACTTCACACATGTATGGAGATAATAAAGATCCTTCATCTTCAAGCTTTCTTTTTAACTTTCCGTGTTGATAGTTGTCAATTGAGTGATGTTTATTGTCCTTGCTCTTTAATAATGATCTTTTCTTTGTCTTTATGTCTTTTATTCTTTTAAATTATTGTACTATTTTTCCATCATCTCTATGTCTTCTTCCAAATCAACTTCCATTTTATTATTTTGTCATCAGATGTAATTCTTTCTGTTAAATATTTGGTGTTCAAATTTTTCCTATTTTAACTTTTATAGCAAGATGTTCTTGATAGAAAATAACTTCATTGTTCCGTTACGCTACAAGTCTGGAATCATTATTTTGAATTTCTATCATTGCTGTGGTTTCTAAGATTCGTCTTTCATAATCGATGTCTAATTTTTATTTTCGTATTTGTCTTTGAAGAAGGTCTAAATCTTTTGGTTCCTTCATATATTAGAGGGATAATTGCAGCAGCGATACCAACCTTTCATTTAGTAGCAGACTTTGTCCAAACATTTCATTTGTGCCACCCACAGTACCAAACCTTTCAGAAATTCTCACTCAGAGTCTAAATGGATGGTTTCCGTTAATTTGACCATTAGATTACCAGAATAATAAAATTTGACTTATTTTAACCAATTTTTAAAAGGGTAACATTGTAAATTTTCTATTTTCACAAAAAACTTAAATAATAATAATAAAAACCACACCCACCCACCCTCATTTCCTTCTTCCCCAACACCCTCACTCAAAAACCAAAACCACCCTTACTCAGCTGTCGATCGCCACCATCTCAACCTCCAGCCCAGTGTCGCCTCAAAACCAAAATAGTGCATGTTAACCGTTATGCTTCAATGATCAAACAAATTCCAGAAAGCCCCAATTTTAAAACCTTAAGAAGCCATATCTCTCCCCAATCCCCTTGTGAGAAAGGTACAAGAATTGGAGCGCATGGTACATTGGCAACAGCGAAATTCAAGTGTTATGGGTTTTATTTCATTACTTACTAATGTTCTGAGATTGATTGATCTATAATGAAGAGAGCGCAGGACGTTTCCATTACCTAGACACTTAGAGAGGGCGTGGCGCTACGAGTCCTCCTCGTACTGACGAAGGGTTTCCTCAAGAAACACGTCTTCATCGAACTCCTCTTCTTCCATGGATGTGCATTGCTTCTGTTGGGGTGATGGTGTCGCAGACACTAGAATAGGTGGCGCTTGGTGGTTTCGGGTGTTGTCATTGGTCCCCATGGGTTGTGGTAGTTGTATGGAGATGGGGAAGAAGGAGATGGTTTGGATGGGTGGGTTGTTTTTGATTTTTTTGATTTAATTATTGTAATGTATATAAAAAAATATATAAATTTACCCATTTACCCCCTAAACATTAGTCAAAATGTGGTTATACCATGGACTTTTGGTCAACTAACTGTCCAATTAACGAAATCCATCCATTTGGACTTCATGTGAGAATTTCTGAAATGTTTGATACTGTGGGCGATATAAATTAAATGTTTGGACAAAGTCTTCCACTAGATGAAATGTTTGGTACCGTGGTTACAATTTTCCCTATATTAGAATATAATGATAAGTTGGAATTACTATACCATTATTTACAAAAGGTGGTCTGGAAATGAATTGGATCATTAAAGGGTAATCTTTTAACTAATCAAGAGTTTGTTTAAGTTTGGGTAGAAAGAATTCGAAAGATCAGTTTAAAACATATATAGTGTCTATAATGCCATACTGTAAGGCTGGATAAAAAGTTTTTTTTTTTTTTAAATTGTGTAATTAAAGGAAATTGCAGGATAATCGTGTATGAGGAAAGCTGAATTTTTAATGAATGATTCATATTTGGGACCATGTTTAAGAAAATATCTATTCTCATTGTGGTTGTAGCTTAGAATTTGAGAAAAATCAATTATCTCCTGTACGACTGATTCTTATATTAAATTTCGAATAATATTGACACAATCACCAACCTTATGGGATTTTGGTCGAGTTTCCGTGCTGATTCTTTTTTGGTCGAGTTTTTTTTAAGGAATTTTTTTTCCTTCCATCATGGCTTTTTCCAGCCTTATCTACTTTCTTCAAATGCGATTCGTGATCTACAATCCTTGTCAACACCATCTTGCAGTTGAATTTGTACAGATATATTGTTGAGAAATAGTTTGAAATATTAATTCAAAATATTTAATAGTATGATGAACATCAGGAAATGAGAAATTGTGGGCAGACGGTGATAGAAGTCCTCCAATTGTTACTCTCACTCAATGAACGTGGATGAATCGGTTGAAGTAGGATCTATAATCTCCCTCTCAATGGATGTGGTAGAAAAAGGAGGGTTTTGAAAAGTTTTGAATAATTTCTCTCCCCCATTGTAGCAATAATGACGGTAAGATAATTTTAATCAGTAATATTATATTTTAAATTTAATATTAAATAATTCAATTATAATATGATTTGTGAAATAATAAAGTTAGAGCCTGATTATTGTATTTTTAGAAAACATGTAAGGATGTAATTTTTTCTTGTTTCAGTTACCTATTAAACTAAGTAACTCTCTTTATTGTGGGCTTTAGCCCAATAGGTTTGGGCTTATTTATTATGTTATAACTATAATATATTCTTGGTACAACCAATTAACATGTTCCATCACATACGAAACCCTAATATCTATCGAGAGGATATACAAGGCTCAATTCATCATACTCATCGTCTAACTCATTCTGTTATTTGTCTCTTACTCTCTTTAGATTCTTTATGCAGTTGTGATCGTTATCAAAGGGATCTAACAATATGACACCAGTTAACTGAGGTAATAATTAAATCTTTAGATATGCTATAATTAAAATATAAAATTACACTTTCAAATCATTAGATGGTAAATAATTTGTTTATTATTATTGAATGTTAATTGTAATTTCAATAAATATAGGCACCAAGCAAGCATGTGCTTAGTCTCACGAGAAAACACAAACAAGTTGGATGCAAATATTGTGGACGATACAAAATTAAGCAAAACTTCAAAGTAATTATCTTGTGTAATCGAGCTTTTTTTTTTTTTTAAAATATAAATATCACTTCATTTGACGTATACCAACCATATATGAGCTTCCAAGGTTGTGGTAATTTGACAATTTAAAGTAAAGAATTTAAAGCAAGTCTGAACAAGACCTAATTTTGGTAAACAGAAACCTAACAAAAATATATGAAATATGGAGTAAAAATTACCCAAGTAAAAAAATCAAACGAGTAGCAATCCGTGGTTTTAAATCCACATTTGGGGAACAATGATTCATGATAAATGTATTTTATACATTTATTTGTGACATTAAATCATGATATTTTATTGTCTTTGTGATCAAATTTTATCAAATTTATGTTATATTATGTTTTGTAGGTANTTTTAAATCCACATTTGGGGAACAATGATTCATGATAAATGTATTTTATACATTTATTTGTGACATTAAATCATGATATTTTATTGTCTTTGTGATCAAATTTTATCAAATTTATGTTATATTATGTTTTGTAGGTATAACTTTATGTTTAATGAAGAATTGGAGAAAATAATGCAAAATGGGCGAACAATGGCAAAATTCAAAGATGATTTCCGCGTATAGAAATTATATATTAAATGGGTTGAAATTAAACAGGTCTCAATAGAATTGTATTGAAAATTTTAATTGAGGCCCAAATTAAATTAAATCTATATATATAATATAAACCTAGAAGGAAAAGGAGGGGGGTGATTAGAATAACGTACAAAGAAAACAAAAAAAAAAAAAGAAGAAGAAACGGCGCAGAGAAAAGAAGAGAAAGAAAGAGTGAAGAAAGAAGAAGGAAGAAAAAGAAGAGATGAAAGAAGAGGAAGGAGAGAGAAAGAAAAGAAAGAAAAGTCAAGAGAAGAGAAGAAAAAAAAAACTGCAGAGAAAGAAAAAGAAAGAAGAAAGAGAAAGAAAAAGGAAAAATGAAAGAAAGAGAAAGAAAATTGCAAATACCAGAAATCTTCACGTTTCGTCAATTTCTGGTGATATCTTTCAACTTTTACGTGTTTTTATTTTTATAATATGAATAACTAATTTTTATATTAGGGAAAACAATTTAATCGACTTGTGATCCTTTACTTTTTTATTCAAGATTTATGTGATTTATTTATTTATGTGTTGATTTTATTATGAGTTTAATGCATTAAAT
>CAIGRP010082015.1:0-22095 GCA_903798385.1 Fraxinus cuspidata | reverse complement strand
TTTATTTTTTATTTTTTTGTAAGATTTACCAACTTTAAAATGTATATATTACTTAAAAATATTATAATATAAAATTATTTTATTTTACTTAAAAAATAAATTTCATGAAATAAAATATTATAAAACAATTTCTCAAAATTCCAAACCAAACTTGTTTTCTAGTTTTATTTTTGAGAAATAGTTTTTCAGAATAACAAACTAAACGCGTTTTTAACAATTTTAAAATTGACTATCAAAATATAAATATAAAACTGAAAATGAACTCAAAACTGAAACTGAAGTACAAACCAAACGAGCCCTTATTTTCTTCAAAAATAGATTTCCTAATGTTTGACAACTTGTCATATCAGTTTGATAATTGTTCACATAAATAGTATTCCTTTTTATTTTTTGGCACATGAAGGGGCGTTTAAAGGATGTACCAAATATATCTTTACCTTAAGCTTTTAGATGAAGCGGTTCAACAGTTCATACCTATAGCTAGCAGATGAATCATCTTACAAGTAATTTAATCTGAATCTTTGAATTACCGTACTTTAATGAACATCCATCTCAATTTATTCATCTTGATTATGTTCTAAATACAAAGGATTAATTTATGAGAATTCTTCACTTTTAAAATGAACTGGTAAGATAATCAATAATCATACGTAATAGATTTGGATGAAACAGTGAACTGGGACAAGACGAGAGCTTTCTCAATGGTCCTTGTAGGGTCGACACTGTGTGCTGTCTATGTCCCAGGTCGACCCAAACGAAGGAAGTACTCGAGAGACCAAAATTTACACTTTGACATCCCACAAGGCACTTGAGATGAAACGGAAGAATTCGAACAAGCTACAATATCTAAAACCAACACGACACAAACAGATTGATAAGTTTTCTCTATATCAACATTTGTCTTGCATATAACGGAGACTTGTATCTGTCCCAAGTTTCACAAATTTCTCAAGAATATTTACAAAGAAATCTTCAAGACAAACAACAATTTGATTGAGGAAATAAGAACCACGAATCCTTGATATGCTAAACTGCCAATGAAGTGACCTCACACCTGATAAGATCTGAACTTGTTTTTATTCGTCTTGTGTTGTCCCGTCCAGCATACCAAACATGTATTAATTTCATGCACCAGTCACACATGAGAACATTCCGAGGCTCCTGAACCTCACAAGTTGCTTGGACTTAACAGAATCCTCCAACTCCGAGGCTGCAGCATAATCAAAATCAACGGAGTAGTGGCGCGCCGCACCACCGTCTGCATGAAAACCCGAGATCTTTTCGGATTGTTGCAAACCACCATACTCATATTGTTTGTTGTAATGACTATAATCATTTGTGTGAAAATCAGCAATATTATAATGAGTTTTATCAGTTGCACCAGAAGAGAGAGATTTGTATTGCCTTCTAACTCCATTTTTCTTGATGCTTTTGAATACCATTGGAATTAGGCCTTCCATCTTCACCTTAATTTGCTCAAGATTTTTGAGAGAAGAAACAAATGAATGATATTTGAAGATTTTTCAGTCCCCTTTTGGGTTTGGTTAGAATTAATGATCAAATTCGTTTTTTTTCCAACACATTTCCTTTTATTATTAAAGATTTGGAAGCATTGAACAAGTCGTATGTTTAGTTATTTGACTTGATTACTAGTACAAGAAATATGACTAGCATGTGCATTAATGNTTTTTTTCCAACACATTTCCTTTTATTATTAAAGATTTGGAAGCATTGAACAAGTCGTATGTTTAGTTATTTGACTTGATTACTAGTACAAGAAATATGACTAGCATGTGCATTAATGATCCCTCCATTTATCATCTTTTCTTCCTCTGTGGGTGTTTAAAAAGTCAAGTTAGATGGTATTGGATTCTATTAAATAAGAAAAAAAAAATTAAAATCTTATTCATTACTACGTACTAAACCTGGACCTCGTGTGTTATAATTTTAGTCATCGAAAATATTTTTTTGTATAACTTTTATTTTTGTGTTAATAATCTAACAAAACTCCTCAAATTAACAAGACGCGATTAAGAATATGTTTGACAGACAACAATATAAAAAAATTGCTTCTACTACTAATGTCATAAACATCATAAACACCTTTTAGGCTTGGTCCATGATGATTCACTATCTGTTCAGGATAACATTCTAGAACGACTAAAAAATCGTCCCAAAAGTCTCCTTAAACTTATCTCTATTTTATTTTGCACATGAAATTTACTTTTCTTACAAATATAGGATATCAATGGAGAATATTTAGCAGACCCATAGAGTGGTGGTGTTATGTTATACATGTTAGATAAACAAGTAATGTTTTTAAGTGTCACTGGAACTTTTTTACCACTGTTTTTTAAATTATGCCCATGGTTAGGAAAATTAAAATTCGAACTTTAATTTAAGTTAAAATTAATAATTAAATTTATTCATATATATCAAAGAATCACAACTTTTTCACTCTACATTTCATCAAAATCTATCTATTGATTACTAGTACAAGAAATATGACAAGCATGTGGATTAATGATCCCTCCATTTATCATCTTTTCTTCCTCTGTGGGTGTTTAAAAAGTCAAGTTAGATGGTATTGGATTCTATTAAATAAGAAAAAAAAAATTAAAATCTTATTCATTACTACGTACTAAACGTGGACCTCGTGTGTTATAATTTTAGTCATCGAAAATATTTTTTTGTATTAACTTTTATTTTTGTGTTAATAATCTAACAAAACTCCTCAAATTAACGACGCGATTAAGAATATGTTTGACAGACAACAATATAAAAAAATTGCTTCTACTACTAATGTCATAAACATCATAAACACCTTTTAGGCTTGGTACATGATGATTCACTATCTGTTCAGGATAACATTCTAGAACGACTAAAAAGTCGTCCCAAAAGTCTCCTTAAACTTATCTCTATTTTATTTTGCACATGAAATTTACTTTTCTTACAAATATAGGATATCAATGGAGAATATTTAGCAGACCCATACAGTGGTGGTGTTATGTTATACATGTTAGATAAACAAGTAATGTTTTTAAGTGTTACTGGAACTTTTTTACCACTGTTTTTTAAATTATGCCCATGTTTGGGAAAATTAAAATTCGAACTTTAATTTAAGTTAAAATTAATAATTAAATTTATTCATATATTTCAAAGAATCACAACTTTTTCACTCTACATTTCTTCAAACTCTATTGAAATTTACTAAAAATATGATTTTAATCCCTACCAAACATGACTAAATAAAAATCATAAATAGAATATTTGAGTCAAAACTTGCTCATTTATCCTTCTATTGTTATATGCATATTAATAATATTATCTTCTCCTTTTTAATTTGGTCAAACTTTGATGTTTACCCCAAATTTTTATTTATATTTTTTTAGCTTATCATATGGTATTTTGTCAATAAAATGTATTAGATGGAAGTCTCTACTGTCCTTTTCAAGAATAACTCATCCATTTTTTTTTCCTTTTAATTTTTTTATTTTTTGAGCAAATGACATTAAGGATTCAATTGACATGACTCACTTTTACTTCTATTTTTTGTAGAAGAGTTTCTCGAAAATTTTACATTAAAAAAATTTTCTCTAAAAACTTTTTAACCATACAAAATAAATTAAGATAAATTATTCAGACAGGATCAAAAGTAACATATTAATTTCCAAAGCAACTTTTAATTTTTTAAAAGTCCTACCAAACAACCGTTGGGTGGACAAAGCAGGCACCGTAAAGAACTAAGAACTAATAAAGTGGGTTTATGCCCTTGTTTGGCTCCCATTATAATTAGAATTTGAGAAAAATGCATTTTGGAATAACAATTGTTTGGAGAATGTATGGTTTAAAAAGTATGAAAAGTTTTGAATTTACATGTAATATTAATTTATTGAAAAATGCGTGATTAATAAGAAAAAAGCAAAACAAATTATAATTTTAAGTGAGGATCAAATAGGGATATATTTCAAGTTGAACAAACATAATCAGGGTCTCAATCGCCCAACCCCAAAAGACTACTGTTTAGAGGTTTAGGACCGTTAGGTTTGTTGCTTGCTAGATATGCCAACCATATACTTTATTATAAAGATATAATATTTTTCTATTTCTTATTTTCAACCACACATTTTTCAATAAAATAATATTACACTTAATTTCAAAAAATTTCTTTATTTTTTGATCATACATTCTCCGAGAAATCACTATTTCAAAACACATTTCCCCCAAAATCTACATTTCATCAAAATCTATCTAAATTTACTAAAAATATGATTTTAATCCCTACCAAACATGGCTAAATAAAAATCATAAATAGAATATTTGAGTCAAAACTTGTTCATTTATCCTTCTATTGTTATATGCATATTAATAATATTATCTTCTCCTTTTTAATTTGGTCAAACTTTGTTGTTTACACCAATTTTTTATTTAAATTTTTTTAGCTTATAAGGTATTTTGTCAATAAAATGTCTTAAATGGAAGTCTCTACTGTCCTTTCCCCCTTTTTTTTTGTCTTTTTTTGAGCAAATAACATTAAGGATTCAATTGACATAACTCTTACTTTTACTTCTACTTTTTGTAGAAGAGTTTCTTAAGAAATTTACATTAAATAAGTTTTCTCTAAAAAAATTTTAACCAACCAAAATAATTTTAAAAAATTATCCAATTATATTCAAAAGTAACATGTTAGTTTCAAAAGCAACTTTTAATTTTTCAAAAGCCCTACCAAACTAACAAAGCAGGCACAATAAAGAACTAAGAACTAATTAAGTGGGTTTATGCTCTTGTTTGACCTCTATTATAATTAGAATTTGAGAAAAAGTGTATTTTGGAATATGTATTTTTTTAAGGATGTATGGTTAAAAATGTATGAATAGTTTTGAGTTTACGTGTAATATTATTTTATTAAAAAATACGTGATTAATAAGAAAAGAGAGCAAAATAAATTATAATTTTAATGAAGGTGGGGCTATATTTCAAGTCGAACAAACATAATTCAGGGTCTCAATCGCCCAAGCCAACCCCAAAAGACTAATGTTTAGAGGTTTAGGACCGTTAGGTTTGTTGTTTGCTAGATACGCCAATCATATACTTTATTATAAAGATATAGCATTTTTCTATTTCTTATTTTTACCCACACATTCTCCAATAAAATAATTTTACACATAAACTCGAAATTTTTCTTTATTTTTTAACCATACATTCTCCGAAAAATCAATATTTCAAAACATATTTTTTCCCAAAAATCTATATTTTTTAATGGATCCCAAACAAGGGCATAATTTCATCAAGCACTTGTGAAAAGTTAAGACATCGCGAGTCCAAGTATTATCGCCATTTATTTAAATGAACTATGCAAGTGTTAGACGTCAAGAAAAAATTAAATAAATCTTGCCTGCACATGAAGAATTGGGTTGAAAATGTTATTTAAATAATATACATATAACATTTTCTAACAGATTAAACTTATACATAACCATGTTAAAGAGTAGATTGATGCAGTAAATTTTGGACATAGCTTCATGTTTTTAAAACTTCATTACAATATTCATGTCTGATTTTCACTAAATTAAAAAAAAAAAAAAAAGATCTTTAAAGAATTTTGGAGTCAAAAATGACTTCAACATAAATACAAGAAGTACCGCCACCTAAAGTAGTTTGTACATTGTATCTTTGCAAATAAAATTCTTGGTCTTTAGCTTTTCTGGTCTACCTAATCCTCCTTTAGGCCTATTGTAATAAACATATTGCACACAATTACAAAAAGAAGGGGCAAAAAAAGGAATGAGAAAAATACACCCCAAAGTCACACAAACATAGATCTTTGTTTCATGTTTTACCATCCAAACTTACTACCATTCATATTTCGGTTCGATCATTTCATCTGTAACTATTACAATAAACTATCAGTACGTTCTACATGGACGATGTAATGCATTATCTGGTGCACGTTGGACATTGAATTAACATGATGTGGCTTCCTTCAATGCCTCGTCCAAAAAGAAGGCCTCGGTTTAATCTCTTAAAAACGAGAATTCCTATCTTTTTTTTTCGTCAGTACATCAATAGAAATTTCTATCTATATTATCATCCAACCAATTTTCTCAAATGGGCTTATTCATACACGAAGATGACACGAGATGGAAGAATGATTCTTGCTTACTTGTGTCAAGTTGAAAATAAGATAAAAGTCTGCCTAATAGACACTTCCTAATTACATTCATGTTTAGTTGACAGAGATGCTTCACCTGCTCTTGCTATATCATATTATCTACAAATGCCAGACCAGAAATTGATAATTGCATTTGGATTTCCCTGAATATATCATTTTACTCAATCAAATTATCTAGAAAAGTCAATGTATTTCGTATCATGCTAAGCCAGAATGGAGCAGAAAATATCATTATGTACAAAATGCTGTTGAACCAGCAAGCAGAATTTTACTAACCCTCAAAAACTGCTTTCATTTTAACTATTAACACAATTCTTAGTAGCATGTTAAACACAAGGAAAGTAAGGAGGCAAGATCAGGTGAATGATTCATATAATGAGAATTATTTCGTTATTAACTGACAAACAACGAATTCTACATCCAAGTTTTCCTTAGAGATTCATGAATACAATTCTCTTTCAACATAATTTTGATCGATAATGTGCTACAATTAAACAATTGCTACTCTTCAGTACAGTGAGTTCTCTCATACCTTGGTGTTCTCCAATAATTAAAGATAGTGCTCAGGAGATAACCACACTGCTCTTATTCACATTGGTTCAGGTGTCTTCCGCTTTGTAAGATACCTTCTTCTATAACATCAAAGACGCAGTTCAGAATAAAATCTGGCTGGCACCATCCAGCGCTTTCTGCAGTGAATTTGAAGGTGTTAATATAATTTACATTAGGTACTAGATTTAAAGATGTATATAGAATATTGAAGCAAATAGTAACTGTTAAAAATATCTACAAACCAGTAAACTATTCATAATCGACATACGAGTCACTCAAACAACCATAGAAAATACAGTAAAGATAGCTGATCAATCCCTCAATTTTCTTTTCTTTGTGGTGATAAATGATTTTGTAAACTAAAGTTAGAACCCCAAAGTGGTAGTAATTTGGGGGGTCAGAAATAAAAATGCAAGCTTGAAGAATCAATAAAAGCAAACAAATACAACAATCTGCAACATCCTTCTAGCTTCTGCTTCAGAACAAATGCTTCAGAATATGGAAACATCATATGAAAAAGAGTCCTCCAGTCACTAAACAGATCCAAAAAGCACTATGCTACAGAACAACTTCAAAGCCATACACCAGAGAGAAGACAAAAGCTACTAAATTCCAACTGAAAACCCAACCGAATCTTAAACCTCAAATTACAACATAGCTGATTAAACAATTAGCTTGAAATGGCGAACATGTATCAATTATGCTGTCATTGCTGTGTATTAATGCAGGTTTATTTTAGACGCATTGGCATTGTAAAGCTTTCAAACAAACAAGTTACGGAATTTAACTCTGCAACACATTAGATCCCCTCACCAAGGTAAACTTCAGGCACCGGCAGGAAGAAAACATCTCCACCTCAAGATAAAGAAAATAACTTACTTTCAAAGAATTTTTTGTAATTATCAGACTTAAATGAAGCGGTTTTTGTAGCAAATTGTCCAATCTGAATCCTCTGAAGCAACTAAGCCACCCCCGTTAGTGCATATGGACTCAACACATGAGTTTCGTCTACGTGGTGATAATATTGCCTTTTGCATGCCAGAGATGTTAGATTCACACTCCAGCAAAGGAGATTTAAGATCACTATTTCTCAACGCATCACATTCTTTGTTTGCACTGGATTCAGTCCCTGGAAAAGCCATTAGATGCTTGTTGGCGCATCCGTCAGCATCAACATCTTCATCTGACAAGCACCTGCAGCAATCAAATTCATCCATCTCATATGTCCGGCTCACCAGACCATCCCTCCATGATATCCTCATCTGGGATAGTGATAGATTCTCAGACATTGATTCAAAGACAATAGGTGTTTTGTCCAAATTCTTCTGGGGAAGTTGGTTGAGGTCAATAGAATGAGAATGTGATGCCAAGGCGGTGCAATGCATATCCAAACCAGGTGTATCACATATTGACATCTTACTTCTAGGCGATAGGCTCACTCCCTGTAGAATTTCCGTCACGGGCTCAAATTCCGATTCAAAGTGACGTCTTTGATGTTCATAGTCATCAATATACCATTCTGAGCCTGAATTTGAATCTGGTGTCTGAATGACATTTCCACTACTTAATGAACCAACAGACGCAGCAGCACTATCTCCAATCTGATTGTAACTGTAATTTTTGTCGTCTCGTGATTTGATAGCCTTATCAGTAGGTGTGCGATGAGGAGTATCAACTAAGAAAAACTCATCTATTTTTCTGGAAGAAGGCCCCGAAAACCCCTGCAGCTCAGGAGCTCTTCTTGGAGAAAGCAAAACATTCCTTGTTTTCCCAGTACTTGCTGTATCACCTACATTACTACTGACACAGTAGCTATCAGAATCACATACGAAATCAGATGCATTACCGCTTAATGTTGAAGGTGAAGATCCTAAATCAAGCAACACAGAATTGTTCCCAGATATCATCCTACAACGTTCCAACCTCTTTTTCAAATCACTGTCATTTCCCTCGTGCTCATCATCACAAGGGGACAACAGCCAGTGCAACGAAGCTTCGGCAGGCATAGGAATCAAAGAAGCCCGAGACTCTTTAATTAGTTTCCCCTCATTACTTTTATACTCAAAAAGATTAGCATTTTCACGACCTACTGTGAGAATCCCTCTCGATCTACACTTTCTCTTATCCGTGACTCCCGAGACAAGGTGCCCAGCACCATAACAAATAGGCGTCATAAATGCAGTGGAAACCAGCACTTTTGAGTGAGACTCACGTTGAATCTCAGGAGATACAGAGGCCTCAACAGGAGGAGTTTTAGTAGCAGTACTACAATTACCATCAATTGTTCTTGAAGTTGAATCTTCTCTTTTATTCTTATTGTCATATAAATTTACAATTTCTAAACCAGAGCCACAAGCTATTATCCCCGCATGTGTACAATTTTCAACACTATTTAAACTACTGCTATTATTGGATATTCCGAATAGATCAATGGTTGACTCACCTGGGCCACTTTCCTGCAAAGTCTTTATCTTTTCCCCAAATTCTTCTAACTCTTTCTTCGATGTATTCACCGGATAGCGAGGACCAGAAGAAAGTGTTGATTTTTTATTAATTTTCCTCTGATAAAGCAAAGGCGGGTGGTTCTTCACTAGCTTCTGAGATACGGACTTTTTGCGAATATCATTTTCCTTAGATCTGAGCACTAATGAACTATCTCCTCCTCCTCCTGCTGCTGCTGATTTTTGGGTGGTACAGTCTGTAAATTTGAATTGAGGTTTGGACAATTTCGTAAGAAGGGTTTTCGTACAAGAGGAACAAGATGTAGAAGAAGAAGAACTGGAAGAATGTAGAGATCTTTCTTTGGGAGCTTCAACAGAAACAGAAGAAGATTTTGTACAGAATTCCCTGTAATTCTTTCTGTGAATTAGAACTTGGCCATTCAAATCTTGCAGAGGACTTCTGTTCTCAGAAATCTCTTTCTTCTTACTCGCCTGTTTCTTCTTTCTACTCTGATTTTCCATTTTCGGGATCTTTCTGCTGTGGATTTCGTGACTGGACAAGTGAATTGAACTGGACTGCGCAAGGATGTCTGGAAGCAAACGTTGAATTCAAAACAGTGAAATGGAGGATCAGACGTGGTGCTTTTAAAAATGGCATAGTAAAGAAGTTCAATTTCCAATTTAATTTTTCCGCTATACTATATTTTCACACCTTTTAGAGGTTAGCAAAAATATTCTTAAATAAGTTATACAATTACAAAATATTGTTTTCTTTAAAAAATTATTTTACCTTTTTAGTTGACAATTGAAAATTAAACACTTCTCATTTAAAATTTCAAATCACTTAACTTTTCTTATTTGTTTATTCAAACACAGATAAAAACTCTCTCAACTTTCATCTTCTTCAACCTCAAAATCTCTGAAATTTATCGTACGCTGAAAAATGAAATATTTTCTCATATTGACCTTTTAGAGGTTAAAAGAAAAAAAAAATGTCTTTAAATAAGTTATACAATTACAAAAAATTATTTTGTTTAAAACTATTTTACCATTTTAGTTAACAATTGAAAATCAAACACTTCCCCACTTAAAATTCCAAATCACCTAACTTTTCTTATCTGTCTATTTCAACACAGATAAAAACTCTCTCAATTTTCATCTGCTTCAACCTCAAAATCTTTGAAATTTATCGACCGCTGAAGAAGGAAATATTTTTTAATATCAATCACTTTAAATCGATAAGTATATTTATGTATGTTTTATTTCATTTTCGTTACATTTTTATACGTTTTAATCGATAAAAACAGCCAAAAATTTTTGTGCGTTTAACAGTCGAAATGGTCGACTGTTAAAACAGTCGAACAACCGATTGTTTCGGCTGTTAACAACCAACTATTTTCAAAATGTTCAACTTTTTTTCTTTAAATTTATGTTGCTCCAGTCGAGTCGAATGACTATGTATTTTCTCAAATAAATTTTGTTTCGTCTTACAGATATAGTTGTAATGTCAGTTTGTTTCTTTAGTGATTTCAAATTAGATGACAAAAGTCAATGGGTATGGAGATGGACAAGTGAAAAACGTGGAGGCATTCCAATTTCCATAACGAAAAGTACAACATATGCGGGAATGTACTGTGATTTACCAAACAAGCTGAATGTCGATCCCTCTTAATACGATATGAAACTGAGATTTCTATTCAAGGATGATTCATTATTTCGATTCCACCTTTGAAGGTTACTTGTGATGAAAAAGTTGAATTGTCTATTTGAATTGAACAAAATGTACACGACTCCTCTTTAGGTAACATTAGTGAGGAAGGATGTCGTCGAAGGTGGACACGAGATTTAGTTGGAGGAGATCACAATGCCAATAATTTTTGGGACACGGTGAAGATGGCTCGTGAGGATGATGTGGTTATTCCCGAGCCAGTTGTTCCTCATCGCAATCTCACTATTCCGCATATAATTCCGTCGGTAGTTCACGACAACGAGAACGATAATGAATTTACAAATAAGGATATGATTGCTTTATCCCATCGGAAACATGGGGTATGAGCGCATGGGCTGGAACAAGTGAATCGTCATCTAATTCTTCGCATGTGGTTCCCGATGATTAGGATTTGTATGTCGAGCAAATGTTTGAAACAAATAAAGATTTGCGGAAGCTGCGCATTCTGAAATATAACTTTGAGTTCAAAGTTAAGAAATCAAATAGGTCACTGTTGACGACTGTCTGTGTCGACGACAGTTGCCGTTGGAGTTTGCGAGCGACGAAAATGGACACGAATGAGTTCTTTGTAGTTCGCAAGTATAGTCGGGAACATACTTGCGAAATGGGAATTCGTCGAAATGATCACAGGCAAACTCGAGCATTATTTATTGGTCGACAAATAATGCATGAGTATCAGGACCCACGGACGATCTACAGACCTTTGGACATCATTATCGATGTCCGTCAAGAGTATGGAGTGGCCATGAGTTACCGAAGGCCTGAAAGGCCAAAGAATGTGCGTTGGAGGATTTAATGGGTTCGGTCGAGGAGAGTTATGCTAAATTGGCCAGGTATTGCCATAACATGGGAACAACTAATCCTGGCTCGGCCTTTTTTATTGAGACAGAGGGCTAGAATTGCTTTAAGTTTTTCTTTATGGCTCTTGGATAATGCATTCGGGGATTTCGAAATGCGACGCGACCCTAATTCTAATTGATGGTACAACTCTGAAAGCTAGATACAAAAGTAAATTAATTATTGCTACGTATCAACTACCAATATCCAAATTTACTTTCTTGCATTCAGCATAGTCGGTAGCGAGAATGATCTGTCGATGTGTTGGTTCTTCACAAAGTTGAAGGAAGTAATCGGGGATCGTTGAAATTTTTTCCGAGGCACATCATGGATATTGCATGTACCATATACAAGGACTAAGTATCGAGAAAAAGGCATCATTCCATTGTTTAGGAGAGCGACCGAAGCTTATAGTGTTGAAGGGTGTAATAAGTTCATGGTGGAAATAAGGAAGTAAATCATTAATGGCATGGGACTATCTGACAAAAATGGGGATTGAACACTGGGCGCGATCACATTTTTCAGGACGTCGATACAACATGATGACGTCAAACAATGCGGAGTCTCTCAATGCATTATTCAAGAAGGATCTAGAGTTACCAATCATCGCAATGATTGAGAACATTCGTAACAAGTTGTAACAGTGGTTTCACGAACAACGTACGGAATTACAAAGTTACACGAGCGTGCTAGCCCGGGATCAAGAGGATAAACTCTTCAAAGCTGCAAAGCTTGCGAGAAAGTTGAATGTCGAACCATTGGATGAGTTACACTTCTCTGTGAAATGTGCACGTAATACATATATGGTGGGCTTGACTGATAATACATGCACTTGTCGTCGATTTTAGTTGGAGAGCTTTCCATATGAGCATGCAGTCATGGTGGCTATGTAAAAAGGCTTTATAGCGATAACATTATGCTCTCCTTATTACACAGCTGATTATTGGAGAGCAGCGTATACTGAGACTATATTTCCTCTACCTAATGAAGTCGAGTGAGAAGTTCCCGACCATATTCTCCCACTTAATAATTTCTTGCCACCCGAAATCGGACCACGTGCTCCTAGACATAGAAGTTCGTCTAGAATACCACCGGAGAATTTTCCCAACCTCGTAAGNTTGGAGAGCAGCGTATACTGAGACTATATTTCCTCTACCTAATGAAGTCGAGTGAGAAGTTCCCGACCATATTCTCCCACTTAATAGTTTGTTGCCACCGCAAGTTGAACCGCGTGGTCCTAGACGTCCACGTACATCTAGAATTTCATCTACCCGAGAGTTTCCTCGATTACATATGTGAGACAAGTGTGGAGCAACTGGGCATACTCGTCAATTTTATACAATTAAATTCCCCTAAATGACAATTAGACCGATGTGTAATTGTATTGCTGTGAAATGAAGGGCCAAATTGTACAAAATCATAGTTGAGGGGCCTTTAGCTCAAATATTTGATAAATAATAACCAATTAAATATACAATGTTTACATGAGTTTACAATATTAACAAGTATCAGATAAAGGTATAAACAATTAAATATATAATGTTTACATGAGTTTTACAATATTTACAATTATTTGATAAATAAATGAACAATTAAATGTACAATGTTTATGGATCATACTCGAATTCATACAAATCGCACGCTAATTTATTCCTTAAAATTTGTATCAATGATTGGTTGATATATCAACCTTATATCTTATACTAAAAAATTTAATATATTTTATTAAAAACATGCTACAATCACCACTACAATTGAATAATAATGTATTAGTTTGGTTCTGTGTAGCTAAAAACTAAGTTTCCAAGTTAAAAAAAATTATAAATACTTACGATCTCGGCTATCTCGTAGTCGTCGTGTCCCGCATGGTTGTTAGTCTGTCATTCACAAACACACCGACTCGGGCATTCATCAAGGAAACGATCACTGAAAGTGACTCCAAGTTATGTTCGAGTTGGCCTTGTGTTAGACAGGAATGGTTGGAGTCGTACACATATATAGTAGAGTCAGCGAAGACAATCTCCACGACAATGCAGTGATGATTCATGATCACTGGAATGTATGTACGCGTACAACCCTCCCATGGCTTTCCTATGACATTCGGCCACGTCCCTACAACCCACTCGGACATATATTCGAGCAGCATGTACTCATTACCCATAAGTTGAGGTGACTGATACTCAATGGTAACGACACGTACGAACTTGGTGCTCAATATGCTTTGGCAAGGAATGTCGAATGATTTTGGATATTTTCGAGTTTGATCACGCAATAAGTCCATGGCCAGGTCAATGTGCTCCATCAAGAAACACAAATAAAAAAATAGAGGGAATTATTTCATTTTATAAACAAAAAACATTTATGCATACATAATAAATAATAATATGACTATTTCACTTACATCGTCGGATAGCCAAGTTCTCGAAGTGGTAATGTTGTGAAACCACTTATAGGCCTCCGAGATAGTCATCCTCCTACCGTGCGGCTATCTCTGAAAAAAGAAACAGAAAAAATGTTAAAAGAAGTATAGATGAGTTACCGTATACTTCACTGAAATTGTAAAATACGTACCCGATCATAATTCTTCTCCACTCCATCTCGAACACTTTACATTTGGCATAGTCTATCTCCCGGAAGAGATTAGGTACGTCTCGTCGACGAATGCCCTCCTCTTCGCCTCAGCCATGAAAGGAGATACTACGTACTATGACAGTAATCTTGACCTCTTACCCTTTGTTACGACTGGTGTCCTCTCCTCCTCCATCATCCGGGTTACCACATTTGCCTCGGACACCCCCTCCGCCACCCCTTCCACTTCATCCGGCACCCCCAGCCCCTCCACCACCTCATCCTCCATCATCGGAGGCACCCCCTCTGCCATCCCCTCCACCGTTTTGGGCACCCCCAGACCTTCCGCCACCCCCTCCACCTCTGCCACTGACTTCGCCTTGAGCACCTGCATCTCTATCATCGAGGCCACCTCTACCTCCGCCTCCACCCAAAATGCAGTATATGGCCACAACATGGGGTGACCCCAATCTCCACTACCCTTTTCGTCGTCCCGTCTATCACCCCTTGTGGTCCTGCTATATCTTTTCGGAGCACTACGACCTCCACCTCAAGGTTTGATACATGGCTGCGGAGCACTGCAACATCTTAACGTAAACTCGATATCTCGTCTCAGCGCCCCTACTTCCCCTCATAACGTCCCCACCTCCTTACTCATCTTCGCCAGCCAAAATGACATACATATCATTGTGCACAGGAGATCCACGGGGGAGGTACCTGGATGGAGGAAAAGGAAATCTCATCGACAGCGGAGGTGATCCCATTGGGGGTGGAGGCGATCTCATTGGCAACGAAGGTGATCTCGATCAACTGGACCGCGCTCCTATATAAATAACATTAAAAATTATTAACTTAATTAAAATATGCCAACTCATACAAAACAATAATCAATAAATTATATTTAATTCTCATACCCAATCTCGGTCTAAGATAGAATCGGACATCTGGTCTTGTGGAGTATGCGGAACGGCTAAGTCACGCACAAGACAATGACCCTCCTCTTCCATCGCGGCATCAACTCGATTAGGACCTCAAGTTGACATATTGACATTTCAACTAGTTAATGATCATGTGATGAAATTTTGAAACGATATACAATATAAATCTACAATGTCTAATACTAACCTGAGGGTCGTCGAGGAGGGCTGATAATTGTTTGTCGGACGGACATCTGTCTGCTCGGGATGCTCGCCAATGATGCATTCGAGTACAATGTAACTTCCCTCGCCTGGAAAATTGAGTACCCAAGAAGTGGACCGTCTCATATGCCCAAATATGTAACACATACACTTATTATATATAAATTTAGCATAAATTGTTTTTAACATTGATTGTGTTAAACATTTACCTGCACTGCCAAGGACAATTCATATGTATCATACTTACGCATGGACCACTTGGGCTTCAAGTGTGATTTGGTGAAGACGTGTATGGTGTCCTCAAAACATCTCCGACCCCACGGGTAGTTGTTGAAAGCATCGATGCCATCCACAACTTTGCAAATAAAAAATGTCGATGACAGTATTCTTGTGATGACACCTCATCACGCTCTCAAAGATGTAGATCAGCCCAAGCTTCAATCTATCTAACATCTGGTCGCACTCCCTGATCGCGCCCATCAACTGGGGTAGAAGCACCGTCCCCTGTCCCTGGAAGTACGTCTCGTAGAGCCTGTTCCTTCTCTCAGTGGCTGCCTCGTCGCCTGTAATCCTCAGTCCAGTGATTATGGTAAACCCAAATATCGAGAAACTAACGATCTTGCCCCATAGGTCAAAGTGAGGGGTATCGCCGTCGACTAGCTTAAGTAGCCGACATAGTAGTGCATCGATGAAATGTCCTGAGTACTGTACCTCTCGCAACTGGTACAAGGGCAACAAGAAGGACTATCGTAGCATATCTCCATACTAATCATCGAGCAGCTCCAATACAGAAGTAAAACTCTCAAATCTACTATTCCAATTAGCTTTCCTCGCCATCGGCAACTCTATATATATTATAGAATAAACAAAATAAATCAAACGAAAAATAATTAATAAATTAATTTAAATAAAAATTAAAAATTAAAATTAAATTATTAAAATTTTAACATGGACCCACTAATTTTCAATTTAAAATTATTTATATCATTTAAAAAGAAATAAAAATTTTAATTTATAAATTTTATCAAATATATATTAAAGAATAAAAAAATAAATCAAAAGGAAAAATAATTAATAAATTAATTTAAATAAAAATTAAATTTTAAAATTAAATTATTTAATTACTTGGGCGTTGACCGTTTCTCTCATCGGTTCGACGAGGGAAACTTGTTTTTCTCCCAAATAACAATAAATCTACTCAATCATCTACATAAATAATGAACAAAAAACTAAATGAATGTTAAATCTAAACCTTACCTTTCAAGAAAAATCAAAACCATAATCAAAACAAAAAACTAACATTGTTAATATCACTTCGTTGGCGAATGGTTGTGGTGGTTGGGTTGCTGACTGTGAGCGGGGTTGTGGTCGACTGGATTCCGACTGATATTTTTTTTCTTTTTCTTCCATCTTTTTCGGTCGTGAGTGTGAAGAAATGAGATGATATTTTTGGGTTTTGCTCTTAAATCCCCAATTTCATTTTTTTTAGTGGTTAAACGCCAAAGTGGAAAAACAGCCGGATAAACTGGCCATTTCCACTTATTTCCTCGACCGAACATCTGTTCTATTCTTTTTGTCCTTTTCTTTTTGATGGTTTCTACTTTTTGGCCCAATGGATTATTTTCAGTAATTGACATTGAGTTGCAGTTAATTGTTTTGATAATCACCCATTTTCTGTCATCATCACAATTTAATGACTAAACTTCAAAGTGCTCATTGAGCTTTGCACATTTGCACTCAATCCATCACCCTAAAAAAATCTGTTATTTTATTCGTTGACGTGGCTAACGAAAATCCTACATGACAAGTTACAACCATTAAAAAAATTACAATTTAGCCAAATCATTGTTTCATTATTCATTCAACTTACACTTAGTCATAGTTTACTCATCAAACTTCAAAATTCTTCTCAATGCTCACTCATCTTTGATGTTGTACTCCATCCATCATCCTCCATCTTTTGTTTCCTTCGTTGCATGTATTGCATGAAAATGTCACATAGCAAGTTCAATAGTTAAAAAAAAAAAATTACAACTCAACCAAACCATTAACTTATTGAAATCACCATATGTGAAATGCGACTTCCACGACCACATAAACTTCTTTAAAACCTAATAAAGCGTACCCAATTTCATCCCTAAGAAACCCTAGCCCTCAATTCACTCATCTCACCCACATACATCTAAATTGTGTAATAAGATAGAGCTGATTGTTGAGAAGGACGTGAGAAGCTACTACTTATAAAACTCTATCCTCCAGTAGTATTATCTGCTCGACGTCTCTTTAATCTCAATCTTCTATTTTTGCAGACGTGTATCCAACTATTTGAGGAATGAAATGTTATCAAACCCCAATGATTGGTGTACGGCTGGAATACCTTTTGGGTTGTCTTCGTGTTTGTTGTTCTTCGTTCATCAATTTATCCTGAGTTCGATGACATTTCATTTCTCAAATAGTTGGATACACGTCTACAAAAATGGAATATCAAGATTAGATAGACGTCGAGTAGATGATACAATTGGGGGACAGAACTTCATAAGTAGTAGCTTATCGTATCCTTCTCAACAATCGACTCCATCTTATTACACAATTTAGCTATACGTGGGTGAGATGAGTGAATTGGGGACTAGGATTTTGTAGAGTTGAAATTGGGAACGCTTTATTGGATTTTAAAGAAGTCTATGAGACCATGAAAGTTACGTTTCATACATGGTGACTTAGGTGAGTTGATGGTTTGGCTAAATTGTAATTTTTTAACGACTGTAACTTGTCACTTAAGATTTCCACACAATACATTAGCAAGGAAGGGAACGAAATATGGCGGATGATGGATGTAATGCAACATATCAAACATGAGTGATCATTGTGAAGCATTTTGAAATTTGATGAATAAATTGTGACCAAGTGTAAGTTGAGTGAGTAATGAAATAATAGTTTGATTGAGTTGTAATTTTTTAACGACTGTAACTTGCCACATGAAATTTCCGTTAGCAACGTTAGTGAATAAATAACGAATTTTTGAGGGTGATGGACAGCAAACGGGTAAAGTTCAATGATCACTATAAAGCACTTTGAAATTTAGTGAGTAAACTGACCATGATATAAGTTGGATGATTATTGAAACAATTAACTTGAGCTTTGCACTTAGTATCACTTGGCCATTGAAATTATAATTGAACTTTACAAAATGTTTTCTTAAAACATATATTATGGATGGCAACTGGGAGAGGAATCCCCGATCTCGACAAGGATTCCTCACTTAATCTACTTCGTGGGGACGAGGATAGGGTAAAGAAATTTTCGTTGAGTCATGAATGGGGGTCAAAATTCCCATCCCAAAAATTGTCCCACACCTACCTCGTTTAACTTTTTACATGGTAAAAACGATTTTTGTCAAGCAAGTTATTTCTTAAACAACAACAACAACAACAATAATAAATAAAGGTCAATGGGTATTGAAGGTTCCCACCCCATCTCGTCCCATCCCCTCTCCTGCTTAAGGAGGATGGGGATGGGAAATTCCCAACAGGACGAAAACAAGGAAGGGAATTCTTGTTCCGTTTCCATTTCCACACTTACTTAACTTGGGGTCCATGTCTTAACTAAAATTCTGTGTGTCAATTGCCAAGTTGTAGGATTTAAACACAGTTCTAACGGTTTGATGACTTGAAACACTAATATGTAAGTTTGAATAAAACATTTTATAAAGTTCCACTATGAGTCTGAAACAAATGCTAAATGCAAAATTTGAGTAAATTACATATTCAATAAATTTATGATAACTTCAGAGATATGCCTTCATTTTTTAAAATTATACGAACCTCGTTATTTCAATTTTTAATAACGCATACCTTTGAGATTTATGACACATTTAGAAACACCCCCTCCCTTTTTGAAAATCACAACCTCCTTCATTTTAAATTTTGAATAACGTACATTTCCTCTTAAATTTATGATAATATCAAAGACACTTACTTCCTATTAAAAATGACACAACCCCCCTTATTTTAAATTTTGAATTAAGCATACTTTTCTTGACCAATTATTTTTGTGTTAGCATAAATAATAGTTGTAATGCTTAAAATATCCTTACGCATTTCCTTCCATCTTATGGTTGTTTTAATAATTATATGATACCTAAAATACAATTTTAACACTCACAACAAAATCGATAACAAAATATTATTTATACTATCGATTTTTTAAGAATAATAATGCTTAAAATATCCTTACTAACTTCCTTCCATCTTATGGCTCTTTTATTAAGATTTTAATATCTAAAATATCATTTTACCACTTTCAACTAAATTAAAAACAAAGTATTATTTATCCTATTGATTCTTCAAGAATGCATTAATAGATAATCTGAATCGAGATACTCAAAATGCATTTCTATATGGCAAAGTGATTAACACAGTTTATTTCAAATTCTCCAATAAAAGGACAGAATAGAATCTAGTACAAACTACATACTAAATATTTAATTTTGGCTATAAACCAGTCACACCACAAAACTCATTTGTACGTTCATTTAATCTCCACTTCATCGATCGTTCAACAACTTTATTTTCTTGCCAACTCTCCGTTAAAGAAAAAGAATAAAAATTAGTTACAAATTTGAAATGCTATGAATAATTAGAAAATGTAATCATGTTATTTATCACATTCATAGAAGAAAGCATTTCATTTATAATTATCAAATTTCGAAGTACTCATTTAAAGTTAAATCATAACTAGAATCCCTTCATGTCGTGTTTCTCGGTATATTTATTCTAATCAATTAAAATGTTAAAAACATTTTTTAAGAAATAATGGTCTAAGAAATACATTTTTGCTAATTTAGTAAGAAGTACAAAGGATATTTTATGTATTACATTATTGTCAAATGAGCCGCGAGATGGAACATACTTCCTAAAAGTATTTTAAGTATTACCACTATAATTTATGCTAACATGTGAAAAAATTGTGGTAAAAAAAGGGTACGCGTTATTCAAAAACTCAAAATAAGGAAGGCTCGTCACTTTTGAACAGGAGATGTGTCACTTAAATTATCATAAACTTCAGAAAAAGTATGCGTTATCCAAACTTGAAATGATAAGAGTTTAGTATAATTTTTGAAAATGAAAAGGATTTCGCTGAAATTGTTATAATTAGTCAGGAAAGAACTTGAGATAAAGAAAAATTGTGTAATTTTTTAAAAACATTGAAACGTGTCTTAAATTACAAAGAAACTACACTATAATTTACGCTTATTTATTTCAACAGTTTTAATACTGTGGAAATAGATATTTCTTACTTTTGCACGCTGATAGAGCTATATCGAATGCCATCGGATTTTATTTCTGTCTTATTCAACTCTAATCAGAATATTTTTACAAGTTTTTTTTTAAACCAAAGCTCGATCACAGTTTGAATGGCATAATCCATGCAAAGAATTTGTCTAACCTTAAAACTTTTCATTTAAGACTTGTCACTTTCAATTAATAAAACAAAATACAATGCCTGTCTGAGCCAACTTTTTTTTTTTTGTTAAGAATGCACTTTAGAATAAATTGATGAAGACTATGTGATTAAAAAATAAGAAAAAATTTTGAGTTTGCATGTATAAAAATATATTTTAAAAATAATGAGGGTGTACATAATAATTCACTCAAAGCACGTCAAAAACTAAATATTGCAATTCAAGAATCAACAAAGCAGTTTAAAATTCAGCCCCCGTTTGGTTTGAATTAAAATCTCAAATCAAAGTCAACAATTAATTTTAACCACACATTTCATGAGACCCAAAACTTTTCAACCATACATTTCATTATTTTTTTTAAATCAAAATTTACTAAAAACCTGATTTTAATATCGAAGACAATTCGCAAGAAAGAAGAAGTAAGTGAGTCTAATGGCCTTCTTGACAAACGAATAATTGATTCGCCTAGTACGTAGTCCCAGTCTCACTTGGAAAGCAGTTACCTTTCTTACAGCAGGGCAGATGATTTCACGGTTAGCAAATCATCAAACAAGGGGTAAATAGAAGTTGTTTATTGACATATTGATTGACATGGCTTTTCGCACTAATTAGAGCTAACTCTAATCAATATCTTGATTTAGGTTAAACTTCTGGACAATATGAATTGGGCAAGACACTTTTAAAAAGTCCATTCTAAAGATAACCAAAATGAATACCTCTAAGAACTACTGTTCATGATTCAGTTTGTGTCACCTCCAAACTAGTTATGCGCGCCCCTACCCTAAAACGCTGGTAAGGGCATGACGCGCATAGTCCTGTAGATTCATAGAAAGAGAGATTTGCCATGTTGAACTTTCTTCGATCATATTTGTATATACTATAGGCATGTCAAGTAGATCCATTCACTTACTACATTCAGGAAATCTCTAACCTGACAGAAAGGTCTGAATGCTATAATACCTCTAGAGAGGTTCTCTTCCACTCTTGACACATGCACATACAATCGATCCATAATTGCCAGACTAACCCTTGTTATAGCTATAACCACTATACGATCTTTAATAACTCCCCTTCAATACAGCAAGGTAACAAGGCAAGTTTGCTCTTTGAATTGCATGCTGGCATTTGAGAGATGCACTTTCCTATTAGGATACTTGAGCATTTCAAGCTGTTGAGATAGCTACTGGCTTTCCTCG
>CAIGRP010082003.1:0-17257 GCA_903798385.1 Fraxinus cuspidata | reverse complement strand
CTTTTAAGAGAATGAGGGATACAAGTCCCACGAGGTATGGCTTTGAGAGAATGTAAAATAAATTAGTTATTTGATTTCATTTTTTTAATAATAAAATAATTATTTCAGGACCTGCTTATTTACTTATGAGCACTTTTATGGCTAGCCAAACACTCTGTCTCCTCTAAATCGCCTCCGTTGCTTCAGCGGTAACTGTCAGAAAAGCAAAAACCAATACTGAATTTTCTGAAAAAATAATCAAAATCGTAGCCATGAGCTCAACGAAGATGCGCCGGAAGGTGGTTCCGGCGGCCACGGAGAACGGTGATACCGGGGACAAGCAGGATCAGCTCCTTCTCTCCGCCGCCATCTGTAACGGCGAGGACCTTGGTCCCTTTATCCGCAAGGCTTTTGTCTCCGGCAAGCCGGAGATCCTTCTCCGCCACCTCGAGCAATTCCGTCGATACAAGGAGTCAGAGATTGAAGACGTCTGTCGCGCTCACTATCAGGACTTCATTATGGCAGTTGATGACCTCCGATCTCTCCTCTCCGACGTCGATACTCTCAAGTCATCCCTCTATGACTCTAACGCCAAGCTCCAATTCGTTGCTGTTCCTCTTTTGACTTCGCTTGATTCGTTTGTCGAAGCCAGAGGTAAATGCAGAAACATCGCTCTCGCTATACGTTCACTTAACATTTGTGTTCAGTTGATGGAACTTTGCTCGCGAGCGAATTTTCATCTAAGCAACGGCAACTTCTATATGGCCTTAAAGTGTTTGGACTCCATCGAGAGGGATTTTCTGGACAAAACACCGTCGTCCACTTTGAAGAGAATGATGGAGAAGCAGATCCCGGATATCCGGACTCACATAGAGAGGAAGGTCAGCAAAGAGTTTGGGGATTGGCTGGTGGAGATCCGAATAGTGAGTCGGAACTTGGGTCAGCTAGCCATCGGTCAAGCCTCCGCTGCACGCCAGAGGGAAGAGGAGCTGAGAATCAAGCAGCGCCAAGCCGAGGAGCAGAGCCGACTCAGCTTAAGAGACTGCGTATATGCTCTTGAAGAAGATGATGATGGAAATAGTGGAATGGTAGAATCCGATGAGGATGGCTTTGATTTGACGCCGTTATACAGGGCTTATCATATACATCAGACTCTTGGTCTTGAGGCTAGGTTCCAGAAGTATTATTTTGAAAACCGAAAGCTTCAATTAACTTCGGATTTTCAGGTATCTTCAATGACCCCCTTTCTGGAGTCGCATCAGACTTTTTTTGCGCAAATTGCTGGGTTTTTTATAGTGGAGGACCGGGTTCTCAGGACCGGAGGAGGGTTGATATCGAAAATGGAGGTGGAAAATCTGTGGGACACTGCTGTGAGTAAAATGTGTTCAGTGTTAGAGGACCAGTTTTCTAGGATGCATACTGCTAATCATTTGTTGTTGATCAAGGATTATGTGAGTTTGCTTGGTGTCACTATGCGTAGATATGGGTTCCCCATTGATGCTTTGCTTGATGTATTGAGCAAGCATAGAGACAAGTATCATGAATTGCTGTTGTCTGATTGTCGTAAGCAGATTGCTGAGGCAATTGCAGCTGATAAGTTTGAGCAGATGTATATGAAGAAGGAGTACGAGTATTCAATGAATGTGCTTTCATTTCAATTACAGACGTCAAATATCATGCCTGCATTTCCATTTGTGGCACCATTTTCGTCTACAGTCTCCGACTGTTGTAGAATTGTTCGATCATTTATTGAGGATTCCGTGAGTTTCATGTCACACGGTGGGCAGCTTGAGTTTTATGATGTAATCAAGAAGTACTTGGACAGGCTGTTGACTGAGGTCTTGGATGGGGCTTTATTGAGAGTTATTAACGGTTCTATGAGTGGTGTTACTCAGGCCATGCAGATGGCAGCAAATATGGCAGTGTTTGAGCGTGCTTGTGATTTCTTCTTTCGGCATGCTGCACAGCTTTCAGGAATTCCTTTGAGGATGGCAGAAAGAGGCAGGAGGCAGTTTCCGCTGACCAAAGCTCGTGATGCGGCTGAAGAGATGCTATCTGGATTACTAAAGCAAAAGGTTGATGGCTTTCTATCATTGATTGAGAATGTGAACTGGATGGCTGATGAACCTCTGCAGGGTGGGAATGAGTATGTGAATGAAGTTATAATCTTTTTGGAAACATTGGTTTCTACTGCTCAGCAGATTCTGCCAGTTCAGGTTCTTAGAAGGGTTTTGCAAGATGTCCTTTCTCACATATCAGAGATGATTGTTGGGGCTTTACTTGGGGAATCAGTTAAAAGGTTCAATGTGAATGCTGTGATGGGGCTTGACGTGGATATTCGACTGTTGGAATCATTTGCTGAGAATCAAGCTCCTCTTTTAACTGAGGCAGATGCAAATCAGCTGAAATCAGCACTTGTTGAGTCAAGGCAAATGATTAATTTGCTTTTGAGCAATCATCCTGAGAATTTCCTAAATCCAGTAATTAGAGAGAGAAGCTATAATACCCTGGACTACCGGAAAGTGATGACCATTTCTGAAAAGTTAAGGGACCAGTCCGATCGGCTGTTTGGTTCCTTTGGGACCAGAGGAGCTAAGCAAAATCCTAAGAAGAAGTCTTTGGATACATTGATTAAAAGACTCAAGGACGTGAACTGAAATCACTAAAAATCTGTATGTTCCATGTACTATGTTCTTGCTCTAGTTGTTGATTACTTAATAGGCTTTCATTACAAATATTATCTGCCAATTTTCGTTTGCATTTATCTCATATTTTTGCACATGTTTTCTGTAGCAATTCTTTAAAGACATGTTGATGCATATTCTGTAATTTTTACATTATTTTGGAGCTTCAATATGTGGTATTTGACCAACCTCTATCTCGACGTGTACAGTTTGGCCAAGTAGCTCAGATATTGACTCGATTCATGATTGACTTAGCTTTAGGCGCTGGTTTCTAGATATCATTTGCTGCTTGTGTTTTCCAGTTCTCATCCGTTATGATATTATTTTGGTGCCTAGTTTTTCCATTATTTATTTCTATATGATTCTCTTGATGTGCACTTTATGATCTAAATTTGCTCTACTTATTTATCCTGTGTATAGAGCTATGAAACGCATTGTGAAAATGTAGATGCCAGAACTATTACAGGGCAAGATTATTAGTTTGATAGCAAGAAACAAAATTTTAATGGGTATTAATGAAAGCAATAGCCCCAATCATGGAGGAAGAAAAGCAAAAAGAGGAACTAATTTAATAAAAGGATGCTAAGTGCTACAATCAAATGGAAGCAACCAATTATTATTTCCAGATTGACTATTACTTTAGTGGAAATCACCTAGGACTACTTATTGAAAAGTATTCTGTAGCGTTAGGTAGATGTTATTGTTAATGAAATATATAGCACCTTATTGTTTAGAAAAATATCCTCACCATGGCTAAGTGGCCCATCATATATTAACCATGAGAAGCACGAGGGAGTTGCGAAGTTCTCTGTGTGCTATGATATCCTCACCATGGCTAAGTGGCCCATCATATATTAACCATGAGAAGCACGAGGGAGTTGCAAAGTTCTCTGTGTGCTATGTTAACTAGTTAGTAGTCCCCTTCTGCTTAAATTGTCATCAGTTGGTTCCCTTGACAAATGGTATTCGTTTTAAGATTTTCGGTTGGTAGTTTGAGTTAGCTTGATTGAAATTTATTGCTTCAACTAAAATTCTCACTTATGTAGACCTTGTTTTTTCTCTTTCTTTTTTGCCACATTGGAATGAAAAAATCAAGGAAGTTTGCTAGTCTTTGGCAAATAAAATATACAGGAAAGAAATATTACCTAGACTGGCAAGATCGATGACTTTGATAGAGGAAACCTGAGATTATGTTCATTTTCCACAGCATGACTAGAAGGAGTGTGGAACCATTATCCTTTCTAATATCCTCTGGCTATCATGATCATGGAATAAGAAATTGAAGAAAACTATTAGAAATTTCGTTCTTATTTTAGTTGTTTCACTTTCTATTCTATTGGAAATGGGATTTTGAATTCATCGATGTTTTAACACTTAACAAATTTTTCCACAGATGCCTGTAGTTTTTTGGCATACTAGCGTCCTGAACTACAAGTTTCCTGATTTTTTAGAAAAGGAAGATGTATAACTACAAAATAGTGGAAAATTCTATTTATTGAATGATAAATAACTACGATTGACTGATCTAGGCCTGAGATAGACCTAATTAACCCCAACTTTGAAACACTGAGAAGTGCATTTGGATTCCTGATTTGATGTTGAAATTTCCGTTATCATGCACGGTGATGTATATTGTCTAATTTTCTTTAAATCAACTAGTGATGTCGAAATAGAATCATTAACAAGAGGCGTTTATTGCACAATAACATCAGGATACAGGCTCTCGGATGTGTAGGCCCAAGAATTATCTGATACAAAGTCTCATGCCTCGTTAAGATCATATTGGCATACTGTCATATTTGTGTAACCTTGGATTGGTGCAGAGAACCTATTAGAATGTTTTAGAATACGGTGTCCCGAATTTTGTTTGGCCCGATTCGAAAAGATCGCAGTGCAACATATGTGATGAAACTAAAATTATAAGAAAAAATGGGGGTATGCATAGGCTAGTTTTATTATATATATATATAATCTCCAATGCCCTCCCCTACGATGTCAATATTCCAGCATGCTTGTACAAGCCCATGAAAATTCTCATGATAAGTCCACGTGTTAAAAAATCTAAACGACTTCCTTGTGCTCTCTCCTCGTTCAAAAATTGATATACAAGGAGAGTTGATACAAAACAAGGAGAGTGGTCGGAAAGGTATCTCAAAGGCAAAAATTCAGCAATGCCATATTTACCCTTTTACGCCCAAACTTCATTACCATTGCTCTATCTATTTTGCTCCAAACCGAATTTTTAGTCCATGTGTAAAGACAACCAATTGACCGCACATCCATAAAACTAACATGTAAGCAACAATTAGCAAAGTCCTTGATTTCAGTCGAAACTCAACTTACTCCGAATGATATGATGAGTTCAACGAACAGCAAGTTGAACAGATTGACGTCCAACAAGGGCAGCAGGTGGACCAGAATGATGCCCCATTCACTGAGGTTGTCAATAGGAAAAAGGGGACGAACTATGGGCATAAAAGTGGTCACATAACTCAATTCCAGTGCCGACTAATGAAAACAGTCAATTGGCGAAGTCAGGAGCATATTATACTTCAAACTTGCAAGGGACAACCTCTAAGGCGACTAGCAATGAAAAGCTTAAAGGGAAGCTTAAGGTGCAAAGAAAAGGCATGGTCGTTGACTTGTTATAGATAAGAAGAAGGGAGTTTTTCTTGCTTCATCATCATGAAGATCACCTCTTGGAATATTAGAGGTTTGAACCTGCCACTAAATCAAAATGGGGTTCGAAACTTCATCAAGCAACACAATATTGATATAATGGGTATATTGGAGAGTAAACCTGTGGAACCAAATTTGGATCGAGTTATGCGAACTAAATTCAACGGATTTTTGCAAGTGAACAATTTCTTCACTCATCAAGCCGAGCAGATTTTTATTTTGTGAAATCCTTTGAAAGTCAAATTGGAAGTGTTGGAGACCACACCACAAGTCATCCATTGTATTGCTACTTGTAAGGTAACCTCCTGTACCTTTCATGTTAGTTTCATTTATGTTTTCCATACACTTGTTAGTTGGTGGCCACTTTGAAGAACATTATAGATTTTAGCTCTAATGTTTCATTGTCTTGGATGATTTTTGAAGATTTCAACGATGTACTTAAAAATGATTAAAAGAGCAATGGAGTGGAGGCTACCCCGTATGAAATCAAGGATTTTGTTCATTGTTGCTTACATGTTGGTTTTACTGATGTACGGTCCATTGGTTGTCTTTATGCATAAACTAATAATTCAGTTTAGAGAAAAATAGATAGAGCAATAGTGAATGATGTTTGGTGCAAATTAGTGCATATGGCCTAGCTGAAATTTTGTCTTCGGGGTGCCTTTCCGACCTCTCCCTGTATTGTATCAATTTTTGAAAGAAGAGAGACAACAAGGAAGCCGTTTAGGCCCTGTTTGATAGGGCTTATTTTCCATGGAAAATGGAAAATTTTCCAACTTTTGCAGTGTTTGATAGGCAAAATTTTCCCGGGAAAATGTTTTCCAACTTTTCAAAATTTCCACAATTTTGAGGAAAATAAATTCTTGATATTTTGGTGGGTAAATATTTTTCAATATTTTTTTTTTTTTGNCCTGTTTGATAGGGCTTATTTTCCATGGAAAATGGAAAATTTTCCAACTTTTGCAGTGTTTGATAGGCAAAATTTTCCCGGGAAAATGTTTTCCAACTTTTCAAAATTTCCACATTTTGGAGGAAAACAAATTCTTGATGTTTTGGTTGGTAAATATTTTCTAGGTTGGTTTTTTTTTTTTTTTGGCAATTGAAAAAAATTCTAGACACAATGGTAAAATTTTTTTATCACTTTTATTGACAATTTTCATGCAAAATGAAGCCAAAATGACACCAAACTTTCAACATTTTCCATGAAAAATTATATCAATCAAATACAATTAATTACAATTCCAGTAAAACAATTTCTAGACAAATCAATTCCCTATAAAACATTTTTTTTCCACTCATTTTTCACATTTGCAATCAAACAGACCCTTAGATTTTTTTTTAACAACTGGTCTTATCATGATAATTTCCATAGGCTTGTACAAGCATGTTGAAATATTTACATCGTGGGGACAAAACAATTTGTGTTTTGTAAGAAATTGTATAATTTAAAATGAGCATTGAAATGGCATAATGCCAAGCACTTTGGACACATTTCTACGAGAGCAAATAGTGCTAAAAGAAAGTTGGAGGCTGCCCAACATAAGTTTCATGATCAACCCGCTAACATACAATGCAAATTTATGGTGGCACAATTGAGGAAGAAAGCCATGGGGCTATGCAAAGCGGAACAGAGCTTTAATTATCAACAAGTAAAATGTATTTTCCTAAAGAATAGTGATTAGTGTACAAGAATCTTTCATTCGATGGTGAAGAGAAACACTAGAAAGAACTTTAATGCTATCGTCCTTAAAAGAGGATGTGACGTACACCATGTTACAAAGTCGGGTTGTTTAATTTTATTTTTTTTTAACAGCAAGTTGCTTGGAATGAGCTGCTCGGTACAACCTATTGAGTTGGGAATTTTGAGGGGTGGGCCTTTGGTATCATTGGAATAAGGTAACTCTTTTACTCGGGACATTTCTAGTCATGAAATCAAGAAAACACTTTTTAGTATTGGAGATGATAAATCTTCGAGGCCGGATGGTTACACATCGTGCTTTTTTAAAACATCATGGGGGATTGTTGAAGGTGATTTTGTGGGGGATATTAAATAATTTTTCTCATCAAGATCTCTCCTTAAACAAATCAATCACACGATCATTGTTTTGGTACCGAAGTTATTATAGGCCAATCTCTTGTTGCAACGTATTCTACAAGGTGATCACTAAGATCCTTACTTCTAGATTGAGGCCTAATTTGGGTAACATTGTTGATCAAGCGCAAGCGGCTTTTGTTGAGGGAAAGAGTATGATGGAGAACATCCATCTAACCCAAGAACTATTGAGACGCTATAATAGAAAGGAAGTTGCTCCTAAATGCCTTCTTAAGATCGATTTAAGGAAGACTTATGATTCGATTAGTTGGGATTTCCGTAAAAAGGTACTTGACAGGTTGTGTTTTCCTACAAAATTTGTTGAATGGGTTATGGAATGTGTTACTACACTAACATACTCCGTTGCTTTGAATGGGAGCATACATAGGTTCTTTAAGGGAAGGAAAAGCCTCCGGCAAGGTGACCCTCTTTCACCCTTCTTGTTTGTTTTGTGTCTTGAATATTTTTCGAGGATGATTAAGGCAGCCTTCAACGATAGTGAATTTAATTATCTCCGTAAATGTGGTCCCTAAAAGATTACTCATTTAGCTGTGCAGATGACTTGATGCTCTTTGCAATGGGAAATGTTATGCCGATTCAAATCTTAATGTCGCTTATCCAACTTTGGTAATACACTAGGTTTAAGGATGAATACCTTAAAATCTGACTTGTTTACAGCTGGAATTCAAGGGCTAGAATTTGAAGCAATCCAAGAATTCACTAACATCCCAAAGGGTACTATGCTATTTCGTTATTTCAATATTCCACTAGCATTCGAGAAGTTTAAAGTCAATTTTTATGCCCCATTTTTAGACAAAATTGCAACTTATATTGGTGGTTGAATTTGCTCCTATTTGTCTTATATAACGATGACAACGGGGCGGGTATGGAACAGGTTGACCATTCCCACTCCGTCCCGTTAGGTATTTTTGTTATCTTACTTCATCCTCATGCCCGATTAAAGCAGAATGAGGTGGGATCAGGGTGGAGCAAGGCAGGGTCGCCCCATTTATTTTTCTTTTTATTTTTTATTTATTTAGTTTTTGCTTTTATTTTTTTATGCCTTTAACTAGTAAACATTATTAATTTTTTACTAATTTGTTAAAACAAACTTATGTTCTCTTTAAAAATGATGATAAATCTATTATTTTTGTTTGATAAAAAACTTAAATTTGACATTAACTTTAAACGGGGCGGGGACTATATTTCCCGTACCTGCTTCGAGGTAATGACCATGGCCCCGTATCCGCCCCGTTTACCGATTAGGCGGGGCTCATCGATATCGGATTGAACGAGTTTTTTTGTCATCATTTGTCTTATGTGAGAATGTCGAAATTAATAAGGGCGGTGTTCCAACGAGTTTAATGTTTTTAACTTTCTATTTTTTCTATCCCGGCAACTATCACCTCATGAATCATTAGCCTGTGACGTAATTACCGTTGGGGACCTAAGAAGCTATTGGTAGCTTAGAGGGATATTTACCTGCCAAAATACAAAAGTGGTCTTGGTTTTAGGGATATGAAAAGTTGAAATTCAGCATTACTTGCAAAATCTTTTAGAACATTCACCGAAAGGACACCATTTGGATACGTTGGGTAAATCAAATTTATCTAAAAGAGGCTAGCATTTGGGAAGTCTAGCCAAGGAAAGATGACTAGCCGCTCCTTAAAAAATTGCCGAACATCAGGGACGCACTGGGACAACCTACTATGACCGTTCAGGCAGACCCATTGGGACAGACCGATGCTGTCGTGCAGGTAGCTGCGGCCAGACTTACTGCCGGACTGCGAGGGATAATTTTTACACATCTAAGGCATGTGATTACTTCCTGCCAAGAGGAACTACGGAGATTTGGACAGCTGATGTTTGGAAACCTTGCATTGCACCAAAACACTCATTTTTGCTTTGGTTAAGTGCTCAATCCAAACTTCTCACCAAAGATAAATTGCAACACTTGGATATTGATCGAAATTGTGTTCTTTGTGTAACAAACAACGGAAATAGGCCAACACTTGTTCTTTGAATGTCCATTCACTTCGACCTTGTGGGGGTGTATCCGACAGTGACTTGGTATTAGAAGATTTATGTCTACATTATCTAGCGCGTTGAAATGGATTAAAAAGGAGGCTCGAGACACATCTTGGCATAGCAAAGCAAAGAGGGTGGCACTTTCTAGCGCCATTTAGAATAAAAAGATTTTTAAAGATCTTAGACCATCATTGGAGAGTATTGTAAGACGGATTAAAACACATGTATTCATAGCTATGTTTTCTTTGTATCCGCATGTTTTGATTCACTTGAGTCTTTAGCATTGAGTTATTAGATCTTATCGTTTGTATATCTTTTCATTTTGTTAGCTCAGATATGTCGAAGTACTTGTATACGTCACTTGACCTTTGTTTGCCCCAGGTATGCCGGTGTACTTGTATATTAGTTTAGGTCTATATATTTTATATTTACGAATAAAAAGAGAAAAAAGAAAGAAATACATGTACTCACAAATCATCATAGTCTTTTTCTATTGAATCCTTTCAATCTGATTAAAAAAACAATAATAAAAAAAGCTATAATTTTGTTAAAACTCGTTCCTTTTTCATTTTTTATTTTTCTCACCCCAAAACCATGGATTGGCTAACTATTAGTTATTTGCCTCTATTGCTCTTTGTGCTTGAGCTGTATGTTTCTGGCAGGGACAAACCTTCAGTATTATGACTTCCAAGTGGTCTTCTTTCCCAAGGGGCAACAGGCTATAGTTTGAAACCCACCACGGCGAGCTGAGTGGTGCAAGTCAATGTCAAAGTGGGTTGAACTGCCCGTATTTCAATTAGGCTTAAGAAATTGTGCACTGAAGTAGAGACTTTAAAAGGAACCATACATGTCTAAAGTGTTTGAAAGTTTAATTTCAATTTTTTTTTTAAATTTCAAAAATCAGGTCATAATTAATTTTATTAACTAAATAGATAATTAAATATATTAAGATCACAATATTATACAGTTTATGGTCATAGTTACGTATTTCTCACAATTACGGAATGTCACAATAACAAATTACAAATTTTATATGTTACAACTTATTTATCCAACACAAATTTTCTAATTAATTGCTCACAAGATTTCTCGATATCAAATCATAGATTTTATAGGTAATAATTTATTTATCAATCACAAATTATCAAATTAATAGGCCACGTATTATTTTCCGATCACAAATTACAAATTTTATAGGTCAACTTATTTTACAATTTAAATTATCAAATTAATTTATCACAATTCAACAAATTATGAGTCACAATTACAAATTTACTTAGAATTTCATATTTTTAGTCACAAATTTTTAGATCGGGGAGGAATAAACCACCCTAAAAACACCCTCAAATCCATCATCGCTATGCAACGAAGTTCACACCGATGTGAGCATAGGGAGAATGATTTTGTGCTTGGGAGAGAATTGGGGTGGGGTAGGTATGTAGATTAATCTAATTCTATTATATTTATATTAATATTAAAAAGTTGAATTATCACTTAATTTTTGAATAAAAATATTTTAAATCTGATTTTTGAATTAAAAATTATGAGCAAGTGTAATTTCCACGTGTAAATGTGTCACCGCCTAGCTCTAACGCACGGGCTGAGCATTGGGCGAGCTTGACACTAAAGTTGGGTCATGCTAGAATCGACGGTTTGGGACCAATGCCTACTCGTACTCTGTATGCTCTCACATTGATATCTTCCACGATTAATTACTTCTTAGATAAAATTACAACGCAATTAGGGTGTTCCCCCATGTATAGAAAGAAGTCCATCAGAATTTGGCCAGAATACACACAAATGCGCGGGACCCACCAAATGTGTATATTGTGGTGAAATTCTGCGGGCTTCTTTTTGTACATCAAGCCATTTCCAATCATTTATACTAATATTCTGGGGAATATTCCCATATATTTTTCACAAAATATAAATACTTGGAGTAGCATTTTTAATTGCTTACGCAAGAGCATGCGTGGGCTTAGATGTCAATATCAAAAATCACACTTCATTTAAAATTATTAGTTAAATTTTAGGTGAAATGATAATGAACCCTGTGAAATGTGCATATAACTAAACAAAATGGTTAGTAATTATACTTAAAATTAACATTTGGTTGAACAGGATTGAAAAATAAGATTATCAGTAACTTTTTTTGAAATATGAATTATGCTTAATTAACTTTTTTTTGTCTTGTATATGTAAAAGTTAACTCTTTCCATGAGGTTTAATTTGAGTCCCATACGTTTTCAAAGTACATTTTTCTCTCTTTTCATTTCAATCAGACATTTTTCAATAAAATAATATTATACGCAAATTCAAATTTTTTTGTTATTTTTCAATTATACATTTTTCACTAGTCTATTATTTAAAAATACATTTTTAACCGAAAAAGGGTTCTGTCTATTTTTCACTGAAATTGATATGTAACTCATATTGGGATCAAAAGGTGTTTGATTATGCTCATTGCAACTTAGGATAGAGTTTCAAGTTATTGAAAAGTAACTTTATATTTTTCGTGATGCACGTGCATTGAGAAATTCTGACACTCCTACCTGCAAAACGTGGCAGAAATATCCATGGTAAAGTTGCGTGTTTAAATTTAGACTTTTATTTAATTCTAAATTTAAATATAAAACAGAGTATGGAAGTCAAAAAGTCCGGCTAGGACAATCTTCCCATTATTTCAAAAAATATATATATATATTAAATAGTAATTTTAAAAAAAATGTATAGTAAAAAAGTATATATATTTTAATTTACGTATAAAATATTTTATTATGTGAATGCGTAGTTAAAAATAAATATATAAAAAAATAATTTGAAAGTAATGATTGACAAATAGAGGCTTAGATCATCTCGATGCAATCATGAATTTGCTTAAAAAATTGTCGCACAAGTAAATTGAAGATGTCCTTAGTGCATATTGCATCGAATTCAAAAAATTTCGAACATTTTGACTAAAATATTGAATTAAACCAATTAATAACTGGAATATACCCATATTGAAAATTAAGTAACTGTTTGGCGGGGAGAAAAATCAAAATTTTAATAGATCTTGATAAAAGGTGATGAAATGTAAGATTGTGAAGATATGAGTTTCATTAAAATATTTTATTAAAATTAGTTTTTAATTTTGACTTAATTTATATTTTTACCAAACATGGACTAAAATTTATCAATTAGCCTCTTGTTTAAATCGAAGTCGGTTGGAAAATTTCTAGACACACCACATCCTCCAACACCATTCTACTTTTAAATACTAACCAACCAAAACTCTTTACGGCTGTACTCAACTCCACTGCAATACCTCATCTTTACCCTTTCACTCCCATGTCTATACCAATAATCACATGCCTCCTCATCATATCCCTGACCCTTTTGTCTCCGGCGATTGGCGCCGACGACTCGCTGACAGTGTACAAGGCTTTACAGAAGTACGACTTTCCGGTGGGTCTTCTTCCAAAAGGAGTAACCAGCTATGAACTGGACACTTCCACCGGAGAATTCACTGTTTACTTGAACGAAACTTGCACCTTCACTATTGAAGGTTACAACCTGAAGTACAAGACGAAAATCACAGGGACTATATCGAAGGACAAGATTACGGATCTGAAAGGGATTCAAGTGAAAGTACTGTTCTTTTGGCTGAATATTGTGGAGGTTACTCGAGATGGCGATGAATTGGAATTCTCAGTTGGGATCGTTTCTGCTGATTTCCCGATTGATAATTTTGTGGAGAGCCCACAGTGTGGTTGTGGATTGGACTGTGCGAACGGGAATGGATTTGAAGGGGAAAAGGAAAAGGCCATGGAGTTTAGCTTCAAGAGACTTGTGTTCTCCACTTTGAATCAGATGTAAGTTTTTAAGTAAGGGCGTGTTTGGTACATGGAATTAGACGGACTTCGACGGTATGAAGTTTTTATTTTTCTACTTAATACTGTTCGATTTATCCGTCAATTTAGTTGTGTGTATATGAAGCATGTTTAGTATGCGATTGTAGTTTTTGATACTAGTCGAGTTGATGAATAAATATTTTATGTATTATTTTCTTGTGAGGATACAAGCAAATGAGTAAGCTCTAAATTAATGCATAGTTTAATAGGCAAGTTGAGAATAATTAACTTAATTCATTTTAATTCCTGTTTGACAAAAATTAGAAAGAATTTTTTGGGAACAATCGTGACTGATTTCATTGAAGTAAATCTTTTTTATGTCACGCGGGGTTCTGTAAGAATGTCTAATTGAAATTGAATGACAATTTTTCAATTAAATTTTATTAAAATTTATTGAAATTCCGGTTTTAGTTGCGTGAGTTTTCCAGTCTCAAGCATCCGTCGTTCAACAGGAGCAGCAATAGTTAGGAGGTTTTTTTTTTTTTTTGCCCCTTTCCATTGGTAGGTGAAGACTACGAGAACAAGAAGTTGAAAGAAGAATTTACAAAAATGGCCAATTTCTATATCAATGGAAAGTATCTAATTTTGATAATTCTTGTGTAAAAATAGTCAAATTTGATATCAAATTATCTATTATACCACTCAATGAAAAATGAAACAATTTTTTTTTCAATTTATCACGAATTTCGAGATGAACAAGTAGCTTCCATGAGAAACTACATTAATACTAACTAATACCTAATAAATTAATTTTCTTTTATTATCTATTAGTTATTGACTGAGAATTTTGGGAAAAAATGAAGAAGATGAAATAAAAAATGCATTAACAATAAAAAATAATTATATGTTTTCAATTCATAAAAAAAATCATATTTTATTTCGAAAAATTTAATCTCATTCAAATTTGCAGTTGATTAAGCTCTCCACAATTCTCAGTAGAAGATAATTTTTTTTTTTCGAAATCTTGTTTTTGTTGATAAATTGTGTTTAATAGTTGTTATTCTTGACATTTCATGACGTTCTCGACATTTTAAAACTTGTTATCTATATTTGATCTATGTTTATCTTGACATTTGACATTACATTTGTTTAGAACGAGATTTCGTTCTGAACATGAGAATTATCTACATTTCATAATGTTCTTAACATTTTAAATATACTTCTCGATATTTCATAAATGTTTAATTTATCCACTTAAGTGAAAATTTAATGCATGATTGATGTGGTAGTTTTTAGAAGGGTAATTTGCGCATAACGTACATACATTTCACTGTTATTGTGGAAAACGTCTTTACCTTTCTTTTTTTTTGACATTTTTACCCTTAATTTCACTTTTCATTGCGCAAAAGGTCATTTTTAATTATTTTCTTAAATAAAAATGGTAAAATAACGAAAATACCCTCCCCTTTAAATAAAATAAAGGGAAAAAAGAATAAAATTAATTGCAAACATAGTTCCAACTTTTTCGAAAAGCGTAAATAAGTCTCAAATAAATTATTAGAAGGGTAATTAGCACATAATATCCATATCTTTCACTATTATTGCAAAAAACGTCCCTATCTTTTTTCTTTTTACATTCTCTCCCTTAATTATACATTTGATAGCGCAAACTATCATTTCTATTTCCATCTAATTTCTCAATAAAAAACAGTGAATGATGAATATACCATCATATTTAAATAAAAACTAAAGAATTAATTGAAATCATAGTCCCAATTTTTTTTTTAAAAAAAGTGTAAACGAGTCCCCAATAAATTATTTAAAAAATTAATTTTTTAATAGTGCAAACGAGTCTCAATTAAATTATTAAAGACTTAGAAATTAAAAACTATTTTTTTATTTAAATATGAGGTTATATCTAGTATTTCGCAGTTCTTTATTGATAAATTTGATGAAAATAGAGGGAAATTATGGTTTACACAATTTAATGTATAATTAATGGTGAACATGCTAAAAAAAGAAAGGTATTGACGTTTTTCGCAATAAAGATGAAAGATGTGGATATTATTTATTAATTACCCTTTTAATAATTTATTTGTGACTCATTTGCGTTTTTCAAAAAAATTGAGACTTGATTGCAATTAGTTTTTTTCTTGTTCCTTTTGTTTTATTTAAAGGAAATTGTATTTTCATTATTTCACAATTTTTAATTAAGAAAATTGATAAAAATGATCATTTACGCAATGAAAGGTGAAAATAAGGGTGAAAATGCCAAAAAAGAAAATGCATAGACGTTTTCCACATTAACAATGAAAGGTGGAGACGTTATATACTAATTACCATTTTTAAAATAAGTAGTATATCTTATGTATCAAGTTATTATTAGTCAATATAATTTTTAATTATATAAATAATTTTGTCTTCATTTCGAATTTAAAATTGTTAACGAAGGAATTTTGATTAAAATAGGCATTGAAGAAATTTTGGACATTTTTACAAATGACTATATAAAAGTTGACATTTTTTTGCAATTTCCTCAAGTTCTAAATTACAGTTTTTCCCCCAACTACAGGGAAAAATTGGTAGACCACCCGTGTGGCTGCTTCTTTATTTTTCCTTGATAATCCGTCAAGTGTTCATCTGTATGATTTGTGAAATTTTTTTGTACATGTAACATGCTCTCTAAATTAAGCCCTTATTTGACAATTATTTTTTTGAACTTTTTTTACATACTTTTTAATCATACATTCACGTAATAAAATATGCTACACGTAAATTCAAAGTTTTTTTTTCTACTTTTCAATTATACATTTTCTTAAAAATTACTATTCCAAACATGATTTTTTTTAATTATTTAATGGTTGTCAAACAAGGGCTAAATAAATAAATTTCAATATATCAAGTTAGGGCTCCACGAATAAATCAAACGCAGAGAAGAGGAGTTTTTAATTTCCTATATTTGAATAAGGTAGTTTGTTTTTATAAATAAATCTTCAAGGGCCAATAAGTTCTTGTTTGATGGCATTATTTCGAAAAAATTGAGTTTTAAATAGTGATTTTTTAAAGAATGATTGGTTAAAAAGTTAAAAAAAATTTGACTGTACGTGTAATATATTTTATTGTGTAAATATATGTTGAAAATAGATTTGACAATAAAATAATTTTAAAATAACGGTTATCAAAGAAGGGCCAAGTGCACAAAATAATGAATATGCACGAAAAAATAGCACTTGAAAATTCTAAATATATTTTAAAAATCTCTATATTTGATCATTTCTGTTTTCTGACTTTTTCTTTAAGGCCCTATTTGATGTGTAGAATTTTTTATGGAAGTTGGAAATTATTTTTCATTTTCCACCTTTTTGACTTTTTGATAGCCAAAATTTTCTAGGCAATTAGTTTTCCTACTTCACCTCGCGTAACACAATTTTCCACATTTTCCTTGAAATTGGTTTCCTATGGTGTTTTATTTTTATTTATTTTTATTTTTTGGAATGGAAGCAAATTCTATCCCCATTGTAAAAAATTTTTCCCCTTTAATGGATCATTTCCATTTAAAACGAAACTAAACGAACATCAAAAGATTCAAATTTTCAATATTTTTCGCGTGGAAAATCATATTAATTAAACACAATTAATTGACAATTTTCAGGAAAACAATTCTAGGTAATTCAATTCTCTGTAATTTATTTTCTTTCCATCCAAATTTCACTCTTGCAATCAAACGACCCAAAATCATTTGTCATTTTTTTTTTTCGGGCAAGTAACTATTCAAAGCAGTTTAATCAAAATTTCGTTGGAATAATCGATTTGGTCACTAAATTCAAGAAACTACACCAAGTTCGGACATTTTGCCAAGAAAATGGATTCATATGTATCATCCGATTGGCCTGTATTCAGTTCATCCAAGAAATTTAATAATATACTCACAAAATCGCTCTCTCAATTCCCTTTCTTCAACC